>JAAAIY010000176.1:40672-66686 GCA_016098105.1 Actinomortierella wolfii
CTACATTCATGTCGTGCAAGTACGCAAGACCTTTGAGCATCTGCAAGGTATAAAACTTGACCACCTTTTCGTCACCGATTCGGCCGTGTTCGAGCAGGTTGGCGAGTGAACCACCTTGACAATACTCCATGAATATATACACCTTGTCGCGGTGCACTTCAATGTTGTCATATCGGACAATATTGGGGTGGTTCAACATCTTCATTACCTTCATCTCGTCGCGGATCGACTTGACGAGAGACATGGAGGCATCTTGGAAACGGATCTCCTTGACAGCGATCAACTCACCCGAGTCCGAGTTGATACCAAGATAAACAGTACCAAATGTACCTGAACCAATGTACTTGGCCATCTGCCAGCGTGTCGCCACAGTATCTGTCAGGGCCGCCAAGATCGCCAACGACCGGTCCTCGGGCTTTTGATCGTCCAGCACTTTACCAACTGTGCGTGACTCAATTGCAAGTTCATTGCGCTGGATCTCCATCTGTCGTAGTCGCTCAATCATGTCCTGCCGATGTGCAGCAAACTCATCTGAAGGCTGCGCTCGTTCGTGTTGGCTTGCGTACTTGAGCAGCTTGGATATCTCCTCTGCCAGCGCGGCTTGATCCTTGAAACGTCCGTTCTCAACGCGAAGCGCCTCACTCTGGGACCGAGCTCCATGAATATCAAAATGGGAGATGAGTACT
Organism: Actinomortierella wolfii; assembly: GCA_016098105.1. Lineage (NCBI taxonomy): Eukaryota > Fungi > Mortierellomycota > Mortierellomycetes > Mortierellales > Mortierellaceae > Actinomortierella > Actinomortierella wolfii. The sequence continues at coordinate 41,359 of JAAAIY010000176.1, forward strand.
GTCATGCAGCCAGCAATCTTGGTCCGTAGCTTATTAAACTCAGACTCGCTTAGCACCAGAATATTACTGCCTTTGGTCATATTCATTGAGAATTCAAGCGCTGACATGGCCCAACGGAACGTCTTCCGGTCGGATTGGTCGCAGTCGTCGCAAATAAAAGTTACCCAGTCGATTGACAAGCGAATTAATCTAAGATTAAGATTTTTCTGTACCAGGCCATCCATATATCCAAGTGTCAGCTTGCCATAGTCCGATGCAAAACGGAAGAATGGTTGGATCAGATCCTGGCAGTTGGGAACATTGGCAGTAACTTCCCGAAGAGCCACAACGCACTGCAAGATGGTATCAGCCAGCATATAGAGCGATTTCTTGGTTCGGTTGAGCTCCTTGTTAAGCGAAGCCACATTAGCACGGCTGACAGTAATCACATCGACACCATAAGGTTCTGCCACTTCCATGAAACGAGCCTTGCAGTCGCTGAGGTTGCGACTGCTCTCCGCTACAAGGCGCACACGGCCAGGCTTCAAGTCTAGTTCTAATCCATGAACACCTTCAAGATGAATCATGGCACCGGGCCATACAAACCGATCACGAGGCGAGATCACGATTACATAGCCTATATAATGATCCGTGACGACCTCAACCTGCTTGCCATCCTTTTCCTGCACCTTGCGTTCTAGTTCCGGCTCGAAACACGACTGCAAAATGTATGGGACCATCTCTGGCCGTTCCGCAACATGTGGGTCAGCGATAATGTACATGCCCTGGTACTCGACAGTGTTGGTGAAGATCATGACATGACCACTTGCTGCCAATTGTGTCATTAGATTGTTCAGATTTTCAAGTCGCTTCCTGTCCAGCAAGTATTCTGCCGCATTTTCGAATGATCTCATTAGGTTTCTATGATATAAATGATAAACAATGTAGTGGTTAGCTACAGGAGACGATACCCAAGCACCAAAACGAGGAACCAATATCATCCTTTTTTAAACTCTATGGTAAACATTACGTACTTTGAAAGTCGCATTAGCTTGGTTGCGCGTAAACGCACATTTTCAAGAATCTTGCCGTAAAACTTCGTGATTTCGCCCGCCGGCTGTGAACGCATTGGTTTTTCTTTGGTTTGATCCTGAAGGTTCCGGTAGAGGAAAGTTGTCGCCTTACTCGTGAGGAAACTAAGTTTTCGCATGGATTAGGTTGAGTGAGAAAAAAAATGACCACTTCCTTTTTTGGTACATACTCTTGTTACGGATGGAAGAATTTCATAATAACTTACCATAGCTGTTCAGCAGTGTCAAGGCCAAGACCGTCAATCTTTTGGCCAATCTTGCTCAGGTCCTGCCAGGCCATCTCCAGAACCGATTCAGACAGTTTCTTCGAGTTGCCCCACATGTCCACTTTCCATGAGAAGAGCTTGAAGTAAAAATGAAGCGACTTTTTCAGCAGCGCCTCAAACTCACTACCAATGTGGATGCCGAGATCCCAGCCTTCCTCGACCTCGACCAACTCACTGTATTCACCGCGTATGTTGCCAGCCAAATCCAGAGTCATGTTGTAATCCTCAAGCAACTGGTCGACAATAGCTGGGACGGGGTCGGTCACACGGCTACTGTATTCAAGACGCAAGCGTAAACACTCTTCCATGAGCGTGGTAGGGAACCGGATCAATAGCTGCAATTCATCCATCGGCAACGTGAGGTTCATCTCTCTGAAGATAGAGGCGTTGGTTGTGATGCCACTCTTGATTTGTTTGAGCACCTTGTTGAGGACTCGCAGGTTACTCTTCTCAAATGTATGCTGAAGACCGTTCGTTTGCAGCAGCCTATCGACAAACGAAAGCTCCTCGGGGTTGTTGACACCTCCGCCTCCGGCTCCATCCTTGTCCTTTGCTTGTACGGTGATGTCCAGGGTCTCACTTCCTGTCCAGTTGCGAAGGATCTTAAGCTGGATGTGGATCATCTTGTGAATGCTGGCAAACGAGTTGAGAGCATCGAGGCGGGCCTGAAAGACTGGGTCTTCATACAGTGGTTTGTTGGCCTTTAGATCGCTCAGTGATCGATAAAGATTTTCAACGATATCAATCTTTTGCAGTACATCCATCACTTGTTCAAGTGGCGTCTGTGGGATGTCGTCTTTGACTCGAAAGTTCATAACCTCCTGTAAAAAGCCGTCGACACTCTTGCGGGCCTCATCAACTAACCGCTTCTCATCACTCGTTGGCCTGTCCCGAAGCGATGCCCGTAAGCCAAGCCAAATCTGTTGGATAGCATTGGGTCGCAGGACCAGCCTGTCGTCCTTATCCACCTCGTACATCTCCTCCTGGATACGTGATTTCTCCTTATTAAGAACCTCGCCTGTCAGGACAGACTGAAGCATTGTCTGCCAGTCGATGCGGTCACGGTTGAGCTCCAGCACGCCCTCATCCGAGTTGTCGATCGGCTGTCCAATGTCTCCCACGGGAATATCGCCATTGATTCCGGGTACATGATCAACACTCATGTCCTCGTTAAGTGGTGTTGTTGTTCGTAGTGTTGACTCGACTAGGCGTGTGTTTTCAGCATCGGCCTCTTCTTCCTTCAAGAGCTGAAGCTTGACGGCCTCGGCCTCTACTTCAATATCGCCACCAAGGTCAACATCATCGTTGGGAGTATGACCATCGTTGTTGATATTGCCGTCGTCGTCGTCGTTGTCATTGTCGTTATCGTCGTCGTCTTCGTCATCACCGTCGTCGTCATCATCGCCATCGTCCTCATCGTCATCCTCCGGAAACATAAAGCGGACGCCTCGCTTTGGCGGTACCACAGGTGTCACGTTGTCCTGGAAGAAGCTTGACTCGCTTACATTACTGGAGGATCTACAGCATGCACGTAGCAGATAGAGTGGGGTATGGACAAAACGAGAGGGCAAGGTCAGGCATGTGCAAGCCGCGCATATTTTAACTTAGTTTACTAGGGTGCAAGTAGATAGTAAGCATGAAGCAAAGGGGATTATATGACATTCGGTACATACTCATGCACAGTCGTGGCTAGGCTGGACATGTGGGACCATCGCTGATGATGCAGAGTGGTTGTGCCCGCCTCAGAAGCTGTGTGGGGAGACACAGCGGGTTGTGAGATGGCATCTTGGTCCTCACCCTCCTGGACACGAATGTTTGTCCTGTAACGGTCCATAGGGGGAGGAGGGGGATTGGAAGTGCAATGTAAGTTAAGAGTAAGGGTTTGCCAGGTAGAACTCGAATGCTATGGTTGGAAGGAGAGTGAGTGGGGGTGGCGGGGGGGGGGGAAGGGAGGGAAGGGGAGTGAGAGAGGAGGGAATGAAGTTTAAAATAATGACTCTTCTATACTCAATCTTCTCCCACGCGCACTTCCTTGGTTCTCTGTTTGATTCTATCTATTCTTTTCTTTCTTTCCTTCATTACCCTTTCTGTATGGCGCAATGTGGGAGGATGAGTGGAGAAGGAAAAGCCTTTTTGCTTGCCGCTCTTTCCTTCTTCCATGGGGGAGGGGAGGGGAAAAAAAGAAAAACACACGCACGCTCCATCACACTTATTCTAGGGATGTGCATGGTACCAAAACCACGGGCGGAGTCCCGACTCCTTCCTATTCGTTCACTTTGCTCTTTTCTATCCCAACCTCCATTCCCCTTCTGTATTATGAATGTCACGCCACGTTGTCTTTTTGCCGTGGCCAAAGCTTGACATAGACACGGCTTCATCTTTTAACCTTGCCCAGCCATACTAAAACACACAATGTCGTAGAAACGGTCATCAGACGCGCTAGTTTGTTTTTTTTGCGAGACGTATTATATTATTATGAAGGTTTTCTAGACAAGATATAACTCTATATGGCTGAATGACTCTACGATTATGTGGATCTCTGACCCCATCGGAGCATTCCGTCCCAACGGCGTCCAGTTTTTTCTTGTGGTGTGGTGGGTGTGGGCGAACTTGACAGTCTATCCGAGTCAGATATGCAATAAATTGGGTAAAAAAAATGATGTGAGCAAGACCTAATAAAATCGATTCTTCATAGTTGCACTTCTCCCCTGCATCTATTTCTTTTTTTTTGTTCCCGCATGCAAACAAAATAAAGGAGTAGCCTGTATATATGACCGTCGGAAAAACATAAAACAAGCAAAAATGACAAAAAGAGCCAAGAAAGACATACTTTTCTAGCATACGACTGACATCTTCGGCCCGTACGCGTGGATACAGGCGTTCGCGCATCGTTGGATCGTCCACATGGTCTGATAAGAGCAAAGCGGTGAGTTGGCGGAGTTCTGTAAAAGCGTCCTGGACCTTTGGTTCGTTCAATGCTCTTGCAAATTCCTCTAGACGCTGAATATCCTTGTCAAAGGTTGCCACAAAGTTGAGGTTGATCTGAGTGACATTAGGGTCCATGAGTACATTCTATTTTGTTCCGAAAGCAAAGAATCGTGGAAGATACAAGGTTGCAGGCGTTAATAAGCGTGGATTATAACAAATCGTTTCCGACCACAATAGGGTAGAGGGACTTACTCGCAGCCTGGTAGCAAGGTATTTGAACGCATCAGCATAGATATATTTCTTGATATCCTCCGGGAGGCCGTGGAGTTGGGCAAAAAACACTGCTGACAATAAAGGCTCAAGTTCTGGTTAAAAAAAAAAAAAAAAGAGGAAAAAGGGCGTCAGTACACGGTCATCCCTAGACATGGGCTCCCATCGGACCTTGTAAACGATGTGTCATAGTGTACCTTCGATATAAGTGCTAACTCCTCTGATCTCGGGTGCCATCCTAGAAAAGAAGTGCCATACAAATGTTGCATGTTAGAAGGATTGGCAAAAATGATACATACTCCCAGTGTATGCATGATTTCATAGTGCGATGGTTTGTACCACTCATATTCGGCCAATTCAATGACATCGTTGATCTTGGAGTTGATCAGATCACTGATACGGCCTTCTGCATTCTTGCGTGTCTCATGGAAGAGGCTCGTTGCTTGAAGGTCGATCTTGGACATGTCGGACGTTGATCTGCCGCATAAGAATGTGGAAGAGATATCAATAATAGAGCTTCTTCTCAGCCTTAACGAGGCGAGAGGGGATGTGGTAGCAAGAACACATCTACTATTTTCCGAAACGCATTTTTACCTGGAGTCGGCCAAGAGTTGCTCAAAGTCTGCGCATGCACTCTGGAAGTACTCAAGGTTGACTATAATCTGTGCAATCTTAGGTAAGCTCTGAGATTCGAGTTTCTTCAATAGCACCGAATGGACATGCTGAATGAGGAGCGTGTCCAAAGACTACCGTCGACAAGGAAAGCAACAAAAAAGTGAGATATAAAGTCAGTTGCAACGATGACTGGTACTGATGTGCCATCAAATACGAATGAATGCAAAAATACGTACGTCCTTGACAAGTTCGTCCAATTCATTATGTTCCTGTTTGAATCCTTCAATAAACTTGTAAAATTGAGCGACAAAAGCTCGGATATCTTCGCAGCAGTGAGGCACAACTTTGGAGAATGGTAGTGTTCGTGGGAACCTAGTTTTAGCAATATGATGGAAAATACGACGTTAAAGTCGGAAAATATCAACATAAGAATCAAAGATCGCCCGAAGAACACGACAATCCATATTGAATCGTGACATTAAGATGGTTACCCTTGGCGTATAGCACTCTCGTCCTCTGCAAAGGTAAATGTAAGTTGAAGTAAATTGTATTCTTCTTGATTGTCCACAGTCATCGGCTTGTACTCATCTTCATCGATAAGCTAGAAATATACAGATCGACAAAAAATTAGTTCTATTGCTGCAGCATCGTCTCTTGATTTCGATAAAAGAAACCTCGACCCAGATGTTTTCAATACCTTTCTAAAGCTGGCGCTAAACTTGGCTTCCAACTGATCCGCATAGGTGCGGAAAAGAGTGAGGAGCAGATCGTTGAGCTTATGTACTGGATAGTTGTAAGACTATTCGCCAAAGTAAAGAAAAAAAAGCAATGTGTCTAGCCATCCTTGAACAAACCTCAGTATTCAAAAAAAAAAAAACAAATTCAAACGACCTTTGCTTACCTCCATAGTTTGGATATACACCATAAGAAGTAGCTTGATGTTCAGGAACAAGTCTGGATCCTGGCGTTTGGAAAGATCCTCTGATAGTTTTTGCACGAGTGCGTTGGTTGCTTGTTCACAGAGTTCATCCAACTAATGTAATTAACGTAAACGTAAGAAAATAATACTTAATTATGATTCAAGACATTCAAATCCAAATAATAAGATGTTGTATGATAGAGAGACCTACCTGGCTCTGAGTGCGGAAATTGACGGTGGAATGCATGATGAAATGCTCGACTATGAAAAAGCCGATAAGGTCCTGAAGCAGTGACTCAAGGTGGTCGATGTCAATATTCTTAGGGCTGGTCATGTTATTCACACGGTTGCTACTGGTTTGGGCAAACTCGATTTTTAATTGTGCGCGTTGGCCTAGCTCATCGAAGATGTGCAAGCACTGGTATAGTGGTTTAAAGTCAATGTCGACGCCCTCCAGATCCAACAGGTCCACTTCATTATCCTCATTGACGGCTGCTTCAACTGCAGAATTGACATTGTGGTGTGAGCGGAGTTTGAGACCCATAGTTGCCCTTTCGCGCCAGCGCTGTTGTCGCTCTACCATCTTGGTCATTGCAATTTCGCCAATGATCTTTTGCTTCGGAAGGATGCTATCAATGAAGAGTGTACGAACATAACAGGAGTTGAGCTACTTTTAACAGAAAACAATATCAAACTTCACTCGACCAAACACAGATGGACGGGATGGTATACCTGTACTGCCAGTTGTTTAGTTCTGTTGTTACGGCCTCCTTGATTGCTTGTTGCAGGATTGGAATACAGTCCTCTGTTTGGTAGTAAAAGCAACACGAAACATGTTATTAGCGAGCGATGAAAAAATAAATAGGTGGTCCTGTTCGGTGAGCCATTAAGCTGGATAGTCTTCCTTCTCGCCATTCTTGGCCATCTGCCTTACGCATGTGCCTTGCAAACTCAAACTGGATGACACTCTTAAGGTGTACTGCCTGGATCTCTTCGACAATCTAAAATCCATCCAAAGGAAAATTGATTAATATATACAATATTACGGGAGCAAGAAATCAATAATGAGGAAGATCAAAAAAGTCGACAAGAATACATACCCTGAGTGCAGAATAGTATTTCCTGTTCTCCACTTGTACGTTTACACGGTTGGCAAGATCAAGGAAATGGACACAGGTTTTAAGCACCTCAGTCGCGGAAGCAATGTTCTCAAGTATCCTCTTGGATTCGATCAACTCTCGCTTCTTCTTGGCGAGTGACAGACCAGCCTGTTGTACATCAGTGTTGAGCACATTAATCTTGTTTTTGAGATCAACCGTGCCCTGACGGACAGAGAGTAAACGGTCGACTGACTGCACGAATTCCTGGTAGTTGGCGTTGCACATCCGTTCAATTTCCATTTCTTTGCGTTGGATAAACATGGCCAGCTGGTCCAGGAAGGGCTTCATTTTGTTGTTGCGGTAGACCTCCTTCATAGCGGGTCCCAAGTGTTCCAGGTTTTCCGCATCATTGGTGGCATCCGAGACCAGCACCAGTTGCTGAATGTCAAACTCGGCCATGGCTGTTGTCTGTCAACAGGGAGGATTGCAAGGGCGCGACGAGAAGAGATGATGGACTGTCCCTTTTTTGTTGTGACAAGGATGAATTGTCTCGAAGCTGATGATGTAACGAAGAGTACTCGACGATGAAGGGGAGCAGAGGTGGCAGCACGAGTTCAGACAAGACAGGTCCTTTCTGAGTGTGGTGAATAGGAGAAAGGGTGGAGGTGGAAGGGGGCGACTTGAATAGGAATATCCCAAGCTGAAGAGGAGGGTGCACAAAGGGGTGAGTGAGTGAGTGAGCGAGGCGAGGCGAGGGGCAGTGCGCGACCCTGCCCCGTTTCGATCCAACACTGTTCGATGCATGACGTGGAGTGGAGAACTGGGACACTTCTTCTATGACTTGCCACTTTCCTCTCTTTTTTCTTTCCCTCCCTTTCTGTCTTCCCCTTCTCTTGGCGTATCTATCCCCTTTGCCAACCATAGACACAAGAGGAACATTAAACCAATCCACCATTGAGAAGCAGAAGAGAGTGAAAGACTCGACAGATTTCCCACCCTTCTCTCCATTCACAACCTTTTTTTTCGTGTCTTTCAAACTTGCATTTGTTCAACAGACACCTATCCTATCTCGCCTTCCAACACCATGACTTTTTCATGGTCTTTGCATGTGCGGTCAGGGTCCATGTCTTCTGAGCACACCCACATGTTGCGCCCTGGCGCCATAATGAGAGCGCTTGGCTGCGTTGCTGCATCTGCACTCGCCCTGTCAGCCCTGCTCTCACCCTCCCTTACCGTATCTGCCGCGCCTACAGTACACGAGTCCGGCTTCCGCTACGCACCGTTGAAGCTGGCCTATTTCCAAGACTCACCAGTAAGATACAGCCACACTCTTATATTCATCAATGCGAATCTATAGAAAAAAAAGGAGCATGAGAAAATAGACAAAAACAAACGCTTACACCGTGTTTCTCCCACTATATGCGTCCCTTGTCGCACTGTCTACTCATCCAACGTCGCACCATGATGTTTTGTGGTCCCAACCCTTATGATTATGCAACAAACGAACGGGCGAACGAACGAACGACACGATATGATACCACACGATTTGACATGACACGTATGCAACCCAACAACGACACGACATGACACGACACGATATACGAAAACAAAAAAAAAATAGGTTGTGCTTTACCACGACAGAGGCCATAACTTGTGGCGATCGGAAGATGAGGGTCGACTTTGGGAACAAGTCAAGGATATCCCTGAGGAGCGGATCACCAGACTCGTAATGCATGCTTTTGAACCGAATACGGCATTCGCTCTGACGGCAGAAAATACCCATTACAAAACTACGGACAGAGGCCGCACTTGGACCAAATTTGAGTCACCTGAGAAGGTGATTGCTGAGCCGTATGTCCTTGGCTTTCACGCCAAGCGCCCTAATTGGATCCTGATGGCTGTACGCGTCTGCGACCTAGGACGCTGTCATGACGATGTAAGTGTATTATTTCTACACGCGAGGCTTAGAGAGACAGGGTGGGGATAGTGATGAGACGATAGTGGCGCAGGGGAAAATGTCTTGGCATTTTTTATGCCTCCGTCTTCTCTCTCCATGTTCCATAGTAACACAGGAGAGAGTAAGGGATTGAGGAACGAGATGCCAAACTATTTGTTTTCGACTCTGACAAGCTTTCTAACTCACGTTTTGCTATAATGCCCAAATGTTTAAAAAGGCATACTACACCCTGGATGGATTCAGCACACCAGCAAAGAGGCTGATGGGCCACGTGCACTTGTGTGAGTGGGCACGATCAAGTGAGGCATTTGACGACGCACCCGAACAACTTGTGCACTGTCTGGCCTACAAGGTCCGAGAGGAAGGCGTAACAGCCTTGGAGGATATTCGTTTTCTCAAGACTGAGGACTTCTTTGAGGATGGCAAGCACGAGGAAATGCTGACCGAGCCGGATGCTGCCATCATCAACTTTATCACCAAGGAGTCCTTTATCCTAGCCGCTCAAGTAAGTACTCGTGACTCTGCCACGAAAAAAGGAGTCAATGATTCATGCCCACGCAAAAAGTTAAAGAGACCTGGTCACTCAATCATCAAACTTCTTCCACGACATGCCATTCGCGTGCACAATAGAAACACTTGAAGACAGGGGATATGTCACTCTACGTTTCTGGAGATGCACGCAATTGGGCCAAAGCCAATTTCCCCCATGGCTCTTCCCTGCGAGAAGATGTAAGTCACCACGAATTTCTTTTTGATATTGGCAAAAACCGACTGATCCTTACCATCAGAAACTTAACACAAGCTTTTGCCGCCTCTTTGGTTCTTCTTTCTCCTTTCCATAATTATCTAGTCCTATACCATCCTTGAATCATCCACCAATCGTCTGGTCATTGATGTCAAGCTGTCGCCTGATGACACGTATGGCAGCTTGTTCTTCAGCAACTCAAACGGCACCTACTTTGTCGAATCCAAAAAGTACACCAACCGCAACCAGAATGACAACGTTGATTTTGAAAAGGTACAAAACATTGATGGCGTGTACCTGGTCAACATTGTTGACAACCACGACCAAAATCCGCGCCTGGAGGAAGAGAAGAAGCTCAGGTCGCAGATCACCTTTGACGCAGGCGCCACATGGCAGTATTTGGCACCACCAGATCGTGATGCTGATGGCAAGGAGTTTGACTGCCGACCTAACAAGGACGGTTCTTGCAGTCTGCATCTTCACTCGGTGACGTCAGCGAAGGTGGCTCCGCCAATTTTCAGCTCCAAGGCTGCTCCAGGTATCGTCATGGGCGTCGGTAATGTTGGCCCATATCTTTTGCCCTGGGATCGATGCGATACCTTTCTCTCCGAAGACGGTGGTATCACTTGGAAGGCCGTATTGAAGCATCCACATAAGTACGAGTTTGGTGACATGGGCGGTCTTATCGTAGCTGTACGTGACGACACTACAGCGACAGCGGACTTCAAGTACAGTGCTGATCGTGGCAGAACATGGCGTAGCTATCAACTGGAGGAAAATATCCACCCTGGTGCTCTCATCTCGGATCCAGAATCAACCACTCAACGATTCATGCTTTTTGTAGAGGCAGCGAGCCGCACTTCTCGCTACAACTTTTATGCATATCAGTTGGATCTCACCACTCTGTTTAACCGGAAATGTGAACGCCATGATGATAGCAGCCGATCTGACTTTGAAAAGTGGTACGCGCGCAACATTGGCAACAACCCAGACTGTCTCATGGGCCGCAAAACATGGTACTTGCGACGCAAGGCAGATGTCGAGTGCTTAGTGGACGAAGACTTCAAGGACCCTGTCAAGACCGATGAAGACTGTCCATGTGATGATGAGGACTTCGAATGCGACTACAACTTTATTCTCCAGGATGGCAAATGTGTACCTGCAGGTGATGAGGTGATTCCAGAAGGCGAGTGCAAGAAAGCCGGCGACACCTATAAGGGATCATCTGGTTGGCGTAAGATTCCTGGCAACAGCTGCGACTCGAACAAAGGAAAGAAGAAGGATGAGCCTGTGGACAAGACGTGCAAGGTCGCCAATGTGCCGACAGACATCCAGCACAAGGCGACCAAGTTTGAGTCAAGCTCCATCAACAACCTCAAGTACTTTTTGAAATCAAGTGTCGTCATGATGCTTCGCGGTAACAACCGTGAAGTCTGGCGTAGTACCGATGACGGATCAACATGGGAGCGAATTTTGAAGGATGTTGATCAGTTTTACGGACTGTATCTGCACGACGAAAATGAGAAGATGGCATACCTGTTCAGCAAGACACACCTTTATGTCACGCATGACCAAGGCAAGAGTTGGGACAAGCGAGAGCTGCCTGCACCACCCAACAGACTGGATCTTCCTTTGATTGATTTCCATCCAAATAGCGACAAGAATGATTGGATGCTCTACCTTGGCCAAAGGGAGAATGAGTGCTTCTCTACCCTCTGGCGTACACGGGATGCCGGCAAGTCGTGGAAAGAAGTTGACAAGTGGGTGGAGAAGGCTGTCTACGCTGCCCATCGCTACTATGAGATGCCCCAGGATGGTATCTTTGCCAACGCCTGGGACACCAAGCTTATTCCTCGTGTTGGTGTCTGTCAAGAGGAGCTGTACACCAAGAAGATCTCGCCTCTTCAGTTTATCTATCGCCTTGATGCCGGAGAGGATCGCCACGTTTATTTCGAGAATATTGTCGATTTTTTCGTCGTTCACAATTTCTTGGTTGTTGCAGTGGTAAGTTTTTCACTCTTGATCCGTTTGTGTGGTTTGGAATTTAGATGAAACTGAGAAGACAAACCCTCATACTCGCGTGTCATACACCTCTTTTTTTTTTATCCTACTAGGAAAACAATGGTGATTTCTTCCTCAAAGTTTCCATGGACGGCACCACGTTCCACGACGCAGTGTTCCCACCCAATATGCGCGTTGAAAAGAATGGCTTTACGGTGCTACAGTCTACGACAGGTGGTTTGGTCGTTGATGTCGCCAAGTCAAATGTACAGGGTCGCGAGCATGGTCTGTTGTTCAAGTCGAACAGTGATGGAACATACTATTCGCTGCTGTTGGAGAACTCAAACCGTAATTCCCAACAGCTTGTTGACTGGGAGAAAATTGGTGGTATCGAGGGTGTAATCCTGGCCAACCAGGTGATTAATACGCACTCACTGGCGCGCGATGGTGAGAAACACATTCAAACACTCATCTCATTCAACGATGGCGCTATGTGGAATCCGATCCCTGCTCCAGAAGGCAGCCACTGTGATGATCGCGATTCATGCCATCTGCATCTTCACAGTGTTACTGACTACCGGGGACCAGGGGCTGTTTTTAGCGCTTCTTCGTCGGTTGGCATTGTCATGGGAGTTGGCAACGTTGGAAGCTACTTGTTGCCTCGTGAAAAATGCCAGACTTACCTCAGTCGCGATGCTGGCAAGACGTGGAAGAAGATTCGGGACACAGACAGCATGTACGAATTTGGTGACGAAGGTGGTGTATTGGTGACTCTGGACGCGCGTGCACCGACAAGGGAAGTTCAGTACAGCTATGACTTTGGTAACACATGGAAGACGACATACTTTGCAGACAAGCCCGTTTTAGTGTCGGCCATCACGACGGAACCAACATCGCGAACATCCAAGATTCTCATTACTGGTATCATGGGCTCAATCGACGAAGGCCCTGAGGGTATCGTGTCGGTACTCGACTTTTCGGACCGTCCACAGTGTGTCATGGACAAGAAGAATCTGGAAAAGAGTGACTTTGAAAAATGGTCACCGTTTGCATCGGAAGAGGACCGGTGTCTGCTCGGCAGGGAGATTACATACTGGCGCCGAAAGCCAGACCGCATCTGCCGCGTCAACGACGACGATGGTGAACCAGACATGGAACAAAAGGAATGCACGTGCACACGGAAAGACTACGAATGCGATTTTGGATTCTTCCGGGACGCTAATGGCGATTGCAGTCGGCTTGGTTATGATCCCGACAGGCCAAAGAACTGTAAGGATACATACATGGGAAGCTCAGGTCTCCGTAAGCTCAAGCTCAGTGCATGCAAGGGAGGCAAGGATTATGCGGCAGAAAAGGTTGAGCGTCAGTGTGGCGGCGTGGTCGGCGTCGTGTCGAAGGTGACACAGTTTAATGGCAAGTATCGCGAAGGCAGCTTTTTCTACTTCCCCGAATCAGATACTTGCATGGTGCAAGTCGAAGACGAGGTGCATATCAGCTTCAACGAAGGTAAAGAGTGGGCACCAGTTAAGCTTGGCGACGATGTAACCGTGGTTGGTTTGCAGCGACACCCTTATGCGAAGGATCGAGCCATCATCACGACGAACAGCCGTAAGCACTGGATCACACGGGACTATGGTGTGAACTGGGATCCGATTGAGCTTCCGTCGTATCCAAATGCGCTAGGCTTGGGCTTGTGGTCGTTCCATCCAGAAGAACCTGACTGGATGTTGTACATGGGTGACAATGGCAACTGTGGTTATTCACGCGATGGTGGCTGTTACTCAGAAGCACACTTTTCGCGTGATGGCGGACAAACCTGGGCAGGATTAGCTAGATGGGTGCGCTCATGCAACTTTGCGCGCGACACGCGGTTCACTCTAGTTCCTAAAGAGGGCATCTTCTGCGAGCAGTATGCAGATCAGAGTGGGTCACAAAAGACGGCAATGAGCCGACGAGATCCTGTACAGTTGATCTATAGTGATGATTGGGGTCGCAACGGCAAGCTGCTGTTCGAGGCCACGGTCGGATATGCAATCTATTCGGAGTACATGATTGTGGCAGAGCTGTACCATGGCAATGCAATTGTAGTGTCAACGTCGCTTGATGGCCAACATTTCGCGCGGGTACGCTACCCTGCCAACTTTGACATTGACCACCCGGCGTTCACCGTATTGGATTCGACGACACGGTCCGTGTTCATGTCCATCACGACCAGCGACCGTGAAGGCTCCAAGTATGGCAACCTGTTTACGTCCAACTCGAACGGTACCTTCTTCTCGCTGTCAAAGCGCAGTATCAATGAGAATGACAACGGCAACGTCGACTTTGAAAAGATTCAGGGCCTTGAAGGCATTGCACTGATGAACGAGGTCATCAATCCAAATGACGCCAATCTGGGCAAGAAGAAGGAATTGCGTACTTTGATCACAGCTGACAATGGTAAGAAAAGAAGTACAAATTTTATTTGGGTAGAGATGATATTCCATGTATGTCGCAGTTTTTGGCTAATCTATTAATGCTTGTATTGGAAAACGTCGTCTGGTTAGGTCACAAGTGGCAACCTTTGAACCCACCAAGCCACGATAAGGATGGTAACAAGTATGAAGAATGCAAGGTAAGCTATTCATTTTCAACTTTTTTTTTTCCTCTCTGGCTTGTCAATTGTTGTCCTCATAATTAAATATCCATCGTTTCCTTATTTCTGATGGACACTAGAACGGTAAGGAATGCCACTTGCATTTACACAACTACCTGGACCGACGTCACGTTGACGACTACTTTAGCTCGCCAACAGCTCCTGGCATGTTCCTTGGCGTTGGTAATGTCGGCGAGACGTTGAAACCATACAAGGACGGTAACACATACATGACGCGTGACGGCGGTTACTCGTGGACGGAGGTGATGAAAGGACCATACATGTACGACTTCGGAGACCAGGGCTCGATTATCCTATTGGCCGCAGACGACAATGAACCGACCAACACGCTGTTCTACTCATTGGACCACGGTTTGACGTTCCAGAGCCACCAGTTTGCGAACGAAAAGTACCTGCTGAACGATATCATCGCACAGCCTAACGGCGTTGGCAAGTCATTCACAGTCTTTGCTAGCCCACGAGTGGGTTCAGAAAAACTGGTGCTTATCAGCATTGATTTCGAAGGCTTGGCTATGCGGAAGTGTGAACTGGATTTGAAGAACGAGGACAAGGATGACTTTGAGCGATGGAGTCCTGCCCAGCTGCGTGGCGGCGAGTGTGTATTCGGACGCAAGGTCGAGTACTTCCGCCGACTCCCCGAGGCACAGTGCTTTGTGGGTGAGGAATTGACGAACCCGCATGTGATTGAGCAGGCTTGCCAGTGCACAGAGGCAGACTTTGAATGTGACTACAACTACGAGCTCAACGACAAGGGCGAGTGTGTCCTTATCGAGGGCGCCAAGCCAGCCATCGATTTCGCAAACACGGACCCCAAGGAGATTTGCAAGGACCTGCCACAGGGTCAGGATTACTACTACGAGTCATTCGGCTACCGTAAAATGGCCATCTCCAGGTGCGTTGGTGAACACCGCTTGCAAGGCACAAAGCGCATGTGCCCCGGCGCCAAGAGCAGTGGTGGTGGACTGGGCTTCTTTGGCTGGGTTGCCATCCTCGGTGCATCGGGTGGTTTTGCTGCCGGTGTACTTTGGTTCATAGGCCGCTACCGCGGCTACCAAGGCCTGTTTGGCAGCCGACGTCGCCGTGGTTCGGGAAGCCGTGGAATTGGTGGTGCGTTCTCCAACTTTGGCCGAGGTGGCTTTATCCGTCTGGCAGACGATGTCATTGATCAGACTTCGCGTGCTGGCGCCTCGCTCCGAGATTCGTTCTCTAGTCGCAGTGGTGGCGGAGGCTCTTCAAGATTGGCGGCAGTGTTGGGCGGTGTGACCGATGTTGCCTATCAGATCTGGAACAAGCTTCCACTGCCAGAAAGCTTGGTCCCGTCGCGGATGTCCAACTACTTTGGTGGCCGCGGACGATACCAGAACCTGGCACAGGAGCCAGGCGAACTCATCATGGACGACTATTTTGATCATTATCTGGACGAGGATGATGAAGATGATGAGAATGCCGTTGGCGGCGCAGGCGGCCGAAGCCGGGCTATGGATACGCTCATGGGACAGGAGATGGATGGCATGCAGGATGCTCAGGAGCGGTACCGCGACGAGACGGAGTCTGAGGAGTCTGAGCAGGAGCTCGATGAGGAGGAGCTTGTGTAGACAAACCAACAAAAAAAATCAACCAATAGCATTAGGCTCCTTTCATTAGTCGTTTGTTCTTCTTCTCCTTCTTCATTCTACTTTCAGGCATGAGAGAAGTTCAAATATCACAAGATGTAGCCTACAAACATGTTACATAACCAATTTGGAGCAAAATACATGCCAAAAAAAACCAATTTTCTCAATAGTGACAAATATCCTGGTTTGAAGGAAACATTATTGGCTTCTAGAGTACAAATTCTTTTTTTTTTCTTTCTTAGCATTGTCTTTTTTTTTGTCTAATGATACAATAAAATGGAGATGGAAAGAGAACGGACAACAATAAAAGAAAAAATGGAAAGGGTTTACCCTTGCCATTTTTTAGAGGCCAGCCATGGCATCCGAAACACCACGCATGTCTTCATAATCGTTGGTCAAAAAGTCGAGCTCTTCCGGATTGAGCTCTAGTGCTTGCCGGATGTGGTGTGGGGCAAGCAGTTTCGAGGATAACTTTTCAGCATCTTTGTTTTCATCCTGGTCGTCAAGCTCCATCATTAGTGCTGCAGGGCCCCGCTCTGCTTCAGACTCGCGCCGATGGATGTCCACAGCCTTGGAAAGAATCCTGTTGAGGAATCCCTTGGTAACCTGAACCAACAGTCCGCCGATGATGGCCCGTTGCCGAATTGAATCATCAACACGTTGTTTCATTCGCTCTTCGTCCTGCTCTGCAGTTGGCTGATGATCTCCATGCACAACTCCATTGGATAATAATGAGGTCAATGGCGACGATGTTGAAGAGGAAGCTAAGGACATGCGCTGCAGATCCGTGGTCATCATCCGTCCTGTGCCAACCGGCACACCATCGAGCGCCAATGTCTTGAGCCGCAAATCGTCCATGACAGACAATACCCAATCAATCTCAGAGCGGCGACCCTCATACACTGGAAGTCTTTGGAAAGCATCCTCTATCCGCTTCAGGTACGAAGGTGTCATCACCAATGGAGATCCACCAACTCCACTGCTGCCAAGACCAGACGACGAAGTAGTCAATGTGGTTACAGCGCCTAGCTCAGAATCCCCAACATCGAGATCCATATCCTGGTCCTCATCGACTGCTGTCACCATCATTCCTCTCGCCGCAGCCATCTGATGCCTCATCTGTTGTTGCTGCTGTTGCAATCGCGAAAGAATAGGGTGCCCATGCTCGTCGACAATTCCACATTCTTTGAGCATGTCTAGCGCGAACCGTTTCTTGCTACGTCCTATTCGCTTTCCGTCATTAGTACCCATGCCCCCAACACCAGCGTTATCTGCGCCAGCATCTATCACCGGTAATGACAGCGTTGACCCAACGCTCATCAGGTTCGCTGCGGTTCCGGCCAGCGTTAGGTTATCCTTCGTTGCATAGTAGGATGGATGGTGAGGACAGTTGGGGATTGGTGCATTGTTCTCTCGATTCAGGAACGGCGCCGTGGTTTCCAGCCCAACCATTCCAACTGCAGCATCCTTGTGCTTCTGCCATGGTGATCCACATGCCTTACAGTATTGTAACCGAGTTTCCGCTACTCTTGTTTGGTAGAACCCTGTTGTTACCATGCCGCCGCCACCACCTCCTGCCATCATCATCGCCGCTACTGATGCCGAAGGCGCTGATGATGCTCCCAATCCTGGCAAGCCTGCGTGCTGTCCATCTTGCTGGTAACCTGGCTGTGTCCGTCGAGGTACATCACCTGTAGCTGATGCAGCTCGGACAGATTCAACATGTTGCTGCTGTTGCTGCTGCAGTGCCAAGCGATGTCGCTGACCAGCCACATCCTTCTGGAACGTATCCTGCAACTCCCGCTCGTCTTCATCAATTCTATCGTCTGTGAGAGCGTCAGCCATGGCGACATCAGCTTTGGAATGAAGGATCATGGCCCGCGCTTGCGCCTGGGACGATGCAGATGATAACGCCCCACTGCCACTCTTGTTGTTATCCTTAACCCGCTTCTGGAAGGGCGTGATAGGCTTAAAATCAGTATTGCGATCCAGCTCCAAATCCACGCACCGCTCGTTGCCTAGCACTTGACGTCCACAATGAGTTGGATCGAGCTATAATAACAATTATGGAATTGCGAAAATGATAAGTTCAATAAAATCCATGAGTATGGTAAGCATGACTGAAAACATTAATATCAAAACCATGTTATATGCTAGACTTACCGCCAACTTGTGGAACACCTCGACAGGCTTATTCCGCTCATCCTTAAAGTACAACATAATTTTGACTGTCGTCTCCCCCCACGCATACCGGCTAAGATGGAATGGCGGCTCGTCGATCACCACAATATGATTAGGCTTATAGCTCTCGTGCAAGTAAAACTCAACCTTACGCACATATGCCGTAATATCCTCTGGGCTAGGTGTGCCATCGACATAAATCATCCACTTGTATGAGAAATCTTTCAGTCGAGGGTCGCGCTTGTGTTCCGGTAGATACTTGGACACATTACCTACGACAATTCGCCTCTTTACATAAAACCGTGAGCCAACTGTATCCAGCGGTGTAGGGACGTCTGCATACACAGCTGAAGGACCAAATATGATAATCGGAACTCCCTCGGCGGCTGGCGGTGTAGGAACCTTTGCATTTATTGTAGTTGTTGATGCTGGTGCTGGTGCTGGTGCTGCTGGAGTAGCGATAGCAGTAGCTGTCGCGTGTGTTGATGGTACTGGCCGTGTCGCAGCTGCACTTGGAGTAACCGCTACTGTTGGGCCTGCTGCTTGAGGGCTCGCTACGCTGGGTAAGCGACTCTGCTTATCCGTGGGCATAACCCGTGGCTGCTGCATAGGAATCGCTTGTGGTGGTGGTGGTGGTGGTGCTGCTGCGGGTTGTGGTGATTGGCTTGCTGTCGTGGGAGGTACAGTGCCACCGTATTTCCGCATGGGTCCTTTACCGGCCGGTTGTCGTGGTCTTTGAACATCATCCATGTCGACTTCAGTGCCCGAGGTGCCATCTGTATCATCAACTGATCCACTGACGCCGTTGGAGATGTGCAGACCGGATTTAGGTTTGCCTTTCTGAGGGCGGTTAATAGCGAGTGCCAACGATGACCGCCGACGGTTGATACCACTGCTATCCTCCTCCGATGTGTCAGAATCGCTGCCAGAATCGGCGTTTGATGATGATGCCATTGACGATACACTGTTTTTTCTGGAGCGTGGCGGCTGCTGTTGCTGCTGTTGTTGCTGTTGTTGTTGTTGCTGTTGCTGTTGCTGGTGGAGTTCCCCTCCAGGTGTTGCTACAGGTGGCTTTTGACTAGCAGTTTTCTGTCCATCATCAAGATCCAGGTCCACTTCCTCGTCATATGTTTTGATAGTCGGCTTGTAATTATTTGCTTGTTGAAAACTAGGATCGCTATTAGAATTTTTCAAAAGTCAGTTATGTTTGGAATAGTTTATACGACAGCAAATCGAACACGCCACGTTGTGTTGGATATCCATAATTGCAGATGTGCTCACATACTTCATACTCAGAGAACTAAAGACGACCCTTGTCCGACATGGGTGATCGGGAGGCACTTCGCTTGATGGCTGTCCAAATGTGTGAAAACAAGAAAGGAAATGTTAATCTTGTAGTCTACAGCGATACGAGATATGACATGTCATAACATGCTACAAGATATCGTACCACAACAACGCCACAATATCGAACACAGTCCTCAGTACTCTTGAAGAAATGCTTGTGCGAAAGTCGCATATGGTTGATGAGACCCTGCTGTGAACCAAAGTCATATCGATCGCACCTTGGACAGCCCAGCCTGTGTTCGTTGTTGTCAAAAAAAATCCCAAATAAAGCAGTAGTGAGTCTCTAAATTCCTTTTGTCTTTAATTTTGCCTCTGACATGAAATAGTGAAAAGAACACAAAGAATTCGATCCGCACCTGACAAACTGACCATCGGCACGGACAGCATATATAGCCTCAGGTTGGCGTCCATTAGGTCCATAGTTAGCTGCTGCCCGCCTACCTGTCCGCCCTCTGGTTCCTGTTGTTGGTACACCCTGTGTCCTGGAAAAAGTTGAGTTGCCAAATGGAGCGCCCTGTCGTTCTATTCACAACGGTAAAAAGACATTAGGCCATACACATGCGTGTGTTAGAATAATGCGATGCTCTTAACTACAAAGGACCACCACAACCTTGCAACTCTGTTGGTCCTTGGACTGAACATTCGTGCATTAGACTGATGCCTAATAATTACCACTCAGAATCGCATGACGGAGGTCTTCCAGCATGCGTTCAGCTTTGGCAAGCTCTTGTGTGATAGAGGCACGTTCAGCATGGCGCAAGAGAATTTCGAGGTCGAACTGCTCTTCGATAATGGCGGCAATCTTTTGACGCGTCAGCTCATTGCCCTGTGGAGCAGACATTTGCACGTCTTGAGTAGCAGCTGCATCCGGTGCAAGCGGAGGCAGAGACATGGGTGATGTATTGGTAAGCCAGTGGCGGTAGAATATAGAGCGTTAATGTGAAGAGCTCAAGAAACAGACAGAAGCGAAAGGGAGAACACAAGGAGGAGGAAAGATAGAAGGGGAGAAAGAGAAGAGTATGCCCAAACAAGGGAGCCTTTCAAAACACCTTTGTTCTCTTCAAAGTTTATCTGGCTCAATTGACAGTCACTAAACCTCTGGGTTGGACTGAAATACTACAATGCTATTACTAGAGGCTGTCTTATACTAACACTCAACAGTTTGAATGCTATTATTGCGGTTAAACATTATCAGTAGACATGGATGCAAGGCATGATCAACGTTGGTAGGATGAACCCTGTTCAACAGCGGTATTTTTTGCTATCTGTGTACTTTACACAATGGCGTCAATACGACTAAAAGTCTTCTGGAAAAAAGTGACAAACCTGAGTGACCAGAAGAATACTTTTCTCATGAACATGAACAGAAATATTTGTTGAGATCTGAGCTTCTTTAAGAGAAATATCTATACTAGATCAAGAGGAGTGACAACTGGCACCCAATACAAGGAATGCTTTGCCTTCAAACAATGTCAATTTGATTTCCGAGTCGATACATGATAGACAAGAGGAAATTCTTTGTGGCAGCCTCTCTGGAGCCTCGATCATTAGCATCCTCAACCCTCAACAACGCCATCGCTTGTCTCGATACATATATGGAGAACATTTATTCTTGTCAAATATAAACCTCCTGTGTCTACTATATCCTGAGTTACATTCATAGTAGCAATTGTATTTGCAAAATGGGTTGCGAGCTAATATCCGAGCACAGCGATTTCCAGATAAACAAGCATGGCGTGAAAGATAATTTTGTGCATGCCGAAAACTGACTAGTACATTTTTGACAGTGGGCTGGGTGAACAGAACCAATTTCACATACACCATCAAAGAACTATCGCCAAAACGAGATGTGGGTGTGCTACAGTGGGGACTGATGTCATTGCAGGATGTATGCGACACTGACAAACTCGCGTTATACATGTTTCGACAGATCCGTGTTTTTCAGGTAATTCAAGCTCAGTCCACGGGTCTGCGAGGGATGGAGGGTTCCCGCCGCACATTGGCTTTATTCGGTGGCTTGATTTTACTGGTGACATCGGGGTACTCAATGTCTATGGCTCAAACTTGAGGTTGCCCTTGCGGTCGTTGATGACGGTACCAGGCGCTCGGGGGCGTGGAGGGAACGCGCGCGAGAAACGCAAGCTCTTGTAGAGCTCCGTCTCTTCCCAGGCTTGAATCTTAGGGTGTGTGTGCACTTTATTCTTGAGTGCGACAAGGCCCGGTGTTTTGCTCTCGTTGATATGCTCACTCGAAGCGGGAAAGAGCTCCAGCACCTCGAGGATCGCTGCAGTTCTCAGATCTGCCAACGAAAGATTGTCTCCTACATAGTGTCCATTGTTGCCATTTGCATTCAAGTGTTGTTCGTGGATACGCACCCATTTGGCCATGTGACTCTCAACAAACTCTTTGATCTTCTGAGCTCGCTCAGTCTCTGGAAGGCCCGCCGCTTTGAACACGCTATTGATAATCTCTTGCCAGAAGCCGGCGTCATTGGACGCAAAGACTCGGATCAGCTGCTCCTCGTACTCGTTCAACCCAAAGAATCCATACTTTTTTGCGAGGTAGCTCTCAATCACCTGTGACTCTGATAGGGCTACAGTCTATTTTTGTGCCAGGGTTAAAAATGTGGAAAACAAAAATCAATGGGCGTGGGAAACTATTGTTGTTTCGCGGGAATATCATTCACAAAGCGCGACAGATTTTCAATACCTCACCGTTGGTGCCATGCACATAGAGAATCGGAACTACCTCGAAGGGCGTACTGTTTTTATCTGCATTGTCTTCATTGGCCCAGTCCTATGAATATTTGACGTTGAGTGAAAAATACAACCAGTCATTAGAATCCACCATCTGTTCCCATTGACCATGCATTAAAAATACAGGGTGTGCTGCAGCAGTACCTGAGGATAAATTTGCCTCCACTTGGCTCCACTTAGAGCAAGTAGATTACGTATAGGTCGACAGATTCCATGGGTGTCAAAGTACATCAGAGAATAGGAAGCGTTCCTGTCTGCCAGGGCAGCAGCCTTTGCCTCACTGGCTTCTTTTGAAAGGCGTGGGTATGTGGTGACCATTTTGTATGAGGAGGGGGGGTGAAGAAAAAGATAGTGAATAGAGGATAACGCAAGAAAATTGAAATAAGAGGTGACTGATGTGTACGAAATTTTTCACGCCCCCTCACGCCGTACGTGATTTAAGGTTACCGGATAAGTACATCCTCATTGGATTTCGGAATCTTCTGTTGCTAAAGAGGACAAGGGGAGGAGAACAAGCGCCCTGATGGGCTAATTAACGACGCCGCTCTCGTGGAGATTCAGGTACGATAACGGTGCTGGTAGATGACGTTTTTCATGCCTTCATCTTCAGGATTACCTGATTCTAAACAAGGCAACTTGCAACCATGGACATACTTTCAGTAAAAACGGATTGTGAAATGTAGCGCGTCCCTGTAGGAATATCTGGCAAGCTTCGTATCACCTTTGCCACATGTCTATGCGGGGACTTACTCAGAAGAGAGAGGAAACGGAAGAGAGAAAATATAGAGCAATACTAATACGACATCAATATCAGTTCCTTTTTCAGATGAGCACAGCTGCTCCATTATAATATAACCCTAATCGAAGGCTTTCCTCAAATGATGGCCACATATCATGTTATTTTCCTGGTTGCCACATGGATGCTTAGTTTCTCCCATGGTAGACTACACTTTAAACAACCTCGGCACGAAAGCTGGTTTGTAAAGAAAGTGGAAATCTCTCAGTTGCCTACTCTTTCGCAAAACAAATGAAACACATGGAAATAGAAGCATGTCAATAAGCTTTCAGTTATCTCGAATTCAGTGATAGAAGTCCAACACTTAGCTATCAAAGATACAACTCTCTAGGAGGGCCGTGATTACTATAATGAAGTGATTTGTTGAAGGCAATTCTACCATTTTGTCAGTTGAACTCTACACGTACACCTAGAAACTCGGTTCTCTGTAATTGTGCCCCTCCAATAGAAATGAATGCACAGGGATTGTTACTGCTTTCTTGTTAGAGTTATGACACTTGACGATCAGGTCACGAAGTGGCATGCTCTGACATCTTACACGCTGAAAACCAGGTGAAAAATAAACATCTGACAAATCCTCATCAAGAATACAAAGGAAAGAAAGGAGACGATTTCTAATTGTAGTCGGCCCGTACCTTCCGTTTGGAGCGTTCTAGAAACAGGGCTGTCAATCCAAAATAAGGAAATGTGATGCACCAATAGCTTCGTACTGTGAAGTCAATCCCATCCATCATTTTTCGTAATAGGGGGGATCCATCAAGGACACTCAGCCGATATTGGACACTGTCTTTATAACCCAGTCAAAGTTGCGCGTAGCGACTTCTAAAAAGGCAATTCAGACTGAGCTGGGAAGGTTCGTTTTTCCATTGTTATAAGCTGCTGTAATTTCTCTTTTTCTCTGTCTTCGCTATCTCGAAAAATACTGTCTGTCTACTTTGCCAATAATTTCTAACCAGCACTCGTAGCTATTCACTAGCGTCCAGAGAGAGTATGCGCCACGCATGCGATGAATGGACCAAAGGCAATGTCGTGCTTCGTATGCTTGCTTAGTCTAAACTTGATTGCTGCGCACTGAGTTTCTCTTCAGTCCGCTTCTGAGTTTTTTTTGGGGGGGTAACTAAAATGGCCTTCCAAATAGGAGAGATAACCTGCTGTTTATTTTTCTTTGACAGCTGGAGTATGCCGTGCTCCGCCCTCCCCCTCGCGCACATACCAATGATTACTCGCTCTAGACGACAAAATAAGGCAGAACACATATGAACAATGGACGTACTAGTACATTTATGGAACATCGTATCTGTTCGCTCCAACCTTTGATTATCCATTCTTATTTTTTGAAGGCGAGAAATGCCATA
This sequence comes from Actinomortierella wolfii, assembly GCA_016098105.1. Taxonomy (NCBI): domain Eukaryota; kingdom Fungi; phylum Mortierellomycota; class Mortierellomycetes; order Mortierellales; family Mortierellaceae; genus Actinomortierella; species Actinomortierella wolfii. The sequence goes on from JAAAIY010000176.1 coordinate 65,934, forward strand.
AAACTTTTGTTTTATTCATGGCTCTCTATGCAGTTCTCGGCGAACAACGATGATGATATCCAACGGCGTGGGCATATTCCTTGAAAGGGCAAATTAGTAGCACCTTGTTAGATGTTTTTTATGAGATAAACGTCTGAACTGTGCAAACCCTTTAAGGTACTCTTGATTTGTCAAACGCAAAACAAACTCGAAAGTGTATCCAATAAAAGCACCCGAGGATGATGTTCAATGCAATATAGAGCTGCGTCTCGTACATTGACCCTGCATCGATTCTGAAGCTTAAACATGAATGAGAAGGGGCAGAAGAGTCAATGGAAGAATAGAGGAACGTTGTGTCCCATAGTGTGCCCAAGAAGTATAAAGGACGATCCATTTTTACATTCATAACCACAGCTTCTGACTGGCGTTTGGTTGTTACACTTCCTTATTCATCTGAAATCTGACCCTTCTCTCCTCTTCATTTACTCGTCGTTTATCCCGAACTCTTCCTCTTCGTCTATCCATTTCGTACCATACACACATCTATAACCATGTCTGATTCTGTAACATCCACCACAGTGGATAAGCCCAACAAGCGCTCCTGGTACATCAAGTTGCAGGAGATCAAAGCACTATTGCTTTTCATTGTCTCTGCTGCTCAGATGCTCGATATTATCAATGTCGCATCTGTTACCATCACTCTCCCTGCGATTATGATAGACGCTCATTTTAAGGAAAACCAACTTCAATGGTAAGAGAAGTTTTCATCTCTTC
>JAAAIY010000177.1:0-65824 GCA_016098105.1 Actinomortierella wolfii
ATCCCCTTTACATTTATACCCTACATATGCCTTCTCTCCCTTTTTTTTTTCTTTTATCTTCTTGCCATAATGCTGTGCTACATGTTGCATGCATGAGATAGCCGGGAATAAAGAATAAAAAAATACGAGAATTAGGGTGTCTTCATTTGGGGATCTGCAATGGACATATGTCTGCAACATGAAAGGCATTGTTGCTTTTGGACAAATGGAGGTAAGGGTTTGGAGGGCTGCTTAAGAGCTCCCCAAGACACTCTAACTGTTGAGTACTACAACCTGGGTGTCATACCAACATTATCTAGATCATGATTCTATCTGAAATTCCTGGTATCTAGCTAAGGTAGACTTTGCCCTGGACGCAAAAGATACGCTTGCTTGAATCATCACTGCCTTGTCGAGCCACAATACGGATATTCACTTCAGCCTATGTTTTTTTTCGCGAGAGAGGAATAAATGTACATGAAAATGAGTAAAGAATAAAAAACGGGTTCATCATCGCTCTCCAGGAGACAACCTTTGTCATTTTTTTTGTTATTGTGGCGATAAATAGACAAAAAAATGGAGTACTTACGTCTTTCTTAATGGTGCCAAAAGCAGGTGGAAAATAGGTGTAGGGACGGATATGCTTAGGGTTCTCGGAAAATGGCAAGGCTTTAATATCATCATTATAGATTGCCGAGTAGAAATCCGTTTGCCACACTTCATGGATGCCCTCTAAACAAATAAATGATAGTGATCCGTTAGGCTAAGGAAGTACAAAAAAACACTATTTCTGTTTTTTATTTTATTCTTGTTCCTCATTAAGCAATCTTATATTTCTTTATTACTTACCACCACGCATATCAAATGTAATCTTGGCATCCTGAGTAATGGGTTCGCGAAGTTCGCCCATCAGGTCTAGATTCACAGGCTGGTCCCTGGACAACTGACTAGGACTGAAGATAATCGATTGGAAATCAAAGTCCTGTAATCAAAAACAAATATTCACCAGATTCATTTTTTAAAACAAGTAAAGTTAGCGATAAATTTTCCATTGGGTAGCCAGGCAAAAAATAAAAGGCGATTTAGAGAAAATTAGGAGATTATTTTTCGAATTTCTAGTTATGGGATGGCCTATTGTGGAGATGAGAGATCCAACAATCTTGAGAAGATGGAGTTCTTACATCTGAATTGGATCCACACCATTCGAAGCCAGACGCTGCTGCTTTGGAAACAAACAGGGCAGCAATAATTGCAACATATGATGAATACTTCATTTTTGATAGTGAGAAGGGGAGGAGAAAAAAATGATTCACTGTAAAAAGGAACAAAAAGAGATGGAAAAAGGATGACAGAGAGAGGGTTACGAAAAAAGAATGGAAAAAAGGATGGGAGATATCTTTGCGAAGGATATATATCAAAGGAAACAAAAGGATGTTGGAAGCAAGAAGAAGAGGGAGAAGCATGCTTTATTATCATGTATGTTCATTTTGTGCATACAGAAGCATGACAGCACTACAAAGGTATCCAGGTTGTTGAATCGGGTGCTTTGTGTGATGTGAAGGCCACCGGCATCGATATTTCCAACTATAGGAGGTCAAAGGGCGGGGATCAGTGAAAGGATTGGGTCCGCTTATTAGTTGGTCATTCACACCAATCCTGACGGAGCAATGTCTAAATAGACATAAAGGTAAAAGTCAAAGTGGACGATCGCAATGTTATCCTTCATTCTAAGACATGTAGAGCTCTCACTCAAACGAACGACAAAGAGTTTTGTTTGAAGCTGAGATCCATGTATTAATAATGAGATTTTATTTATACGAGTTGAATGAACAAAGAAGATAAATTCCTGAGAAACATCTTCGAGAACTCATTCTTTTATTAAGAAAGGCGGAAATACCATAGTTGACGGGAGGTCAGTGGCATTTTCCGTTGTGGGAACAGGAAATGAAATAAAATAAGCTCAACAAAGAAGAGCAAATGCATTTTATAAAGTCGTAATGGTGCCTTCGACGCAGAAGATTTCCTTCACCCGGTCCGGCATGGTGGCTCGCATCGTCACAGTGATTTCAGACTAAATGGGTTTTGAATTACCAAAAAAGCAATAAAGTCAATATAGGTTTATATAATATTAATGAACAAGAGGTGGACTTCCAGGAAAAGTTAACAATGATGACATTGCTATAGTAAACAGTTTACCTTTGGCTTGATCTCTCCAAATTTCGAAGGCAAGAAAAAGCATGGAGTAATTTCTTTTGTATCTTTCTGGAAAAGCAGAAAACTGGGGTCAACCTTTTTTTCGGCCAAATCCGAATAAAAGGGCACACCCCATTCTTCACTTTCACCATCTGCAGGATGAAGGGACAATAGACGACAGAATAACAAAGATTTACGTCAATTTAACCAGTAACCCAAACACATCAACATCTAATACACATCCTTCTCGTATTAATCTGCCAGTATCTTACTGTATTTGAACTTGAGTGCCAAAGTGGCTGATTCCGTGATTCCTTCCTTCAGTTTACCCGAGATTTTTACGCATACTCGGTTCTGAGGTTCCAGTGTATATTCAGCCTTTCGATATTCGTAGTACTAATGGAAATAGAATGCTGAGGTTTAACATCACACGTTTTTGTATCAAGCATACTTTGGCCAACGCGAGCATAAGACGACTTACCGTATCGGACTTAGAGCAGTCGTACAGAGCAGCCGAGACAACAGCTGAAAGAACTATGCTGGACAAGGCGCTGACGATGGAGGTAGCGATCTTCATGTTTTAAGCTGGAGAATGGAAGTCGGATGAAGCTGGGGAGAGAAGGCGAGAGGTTGGTATCAACGAGATAGAAAAAGTAAAGAATGTCCAAATAGTGTGTGAGAGAGAGAGAGAGAGAGAGAGAGAGAGAGAGAGAAGTTATGTTGAGGTGTTGTTCTGGTGTGATTCTATGGAGGATATTTTTATTTAAAAAATTAACTCGAATGGGCCAAAGGGGCTCCTTGAGAAGTGTATGCAACGATGTGCCACTCAGGCATATGTATAAAAAAAACTGCATGAGCCTCCTAACTGGTGTTATACTGGACAAAGGATCTGCATCTTCTAGCTGCTTGTTTTCACCAATTGGCTCAACGTCGGTACACGTTGATGGTGCTCTTCCAGCTATGGGTACTCTTTTGATATCAAGTGAAAGCTTCTTGTGAACCCTCAAAATGCTTTGGAATGTTGTCTGTGCTCTTTATTAGGGCTTAAATGATCGAGATCTGTTTCCCCCCTCCCATGAATATCGAGGAAATGGGTATTATAATATTCTTCTACATACGCGATCATGAGAGTGCCACTCACGCAGAAAGCACGATTGCGATTGCCACCTTGGGCGTGTCACGCAATCACTCGGACAGAGACTTCATCCTAACCAAAAATATCCATTTGCGGGCGAGAGAAAAGGTTGGTAAGTAAAAGCACTTCGGGATGGTGAGGGTAAAGGGAGAGTGGATTGTCTTTGGAAGTAGGGTAAGCGATTTCAAATGATGCCACATACATGCTAGTTTAGGACTTGAAACTTTGGTGGCAAGTAAAGGCTTGGAACCATTTCGGTTGAACCTTTTTTCTATAGGGAAAGAGGCGGGTTCCATCGGGTCAAAGGATAGGTACAGAGGTGTCTCCCATTGTTGTCGGAGATCCGGTAGCCAACAGAGTACACGACGTGAGGTTAGCATGGAGGCAGAAGGGGCCTTTGTTACAATATGGCAATAGGCTCTTATGGTGTATTAGCCTGTTTACCTTGTAGGTCCATTCAACCGATAGTCGAGCGGTTTGTTCAATCCTCATGCGCACATTGCTCTTAACTTGCAAGGAGATACGACCGTCCTAAATGATAGGGTCAGGATATGTCACATCGTCGTATTCGAATCCCTAGAAATTGTTCAGAGGACGATGAGAAGAACCGTTGTTACTAACCTCTGCCAAGTATGAACAATTATTCATCGTTGCAGTGCATAACGTACGTCTAACCTGGAGCCACAGTTGACCAAGTCCGCCATGACCGATGTTGGAAGGAAAATGGTGGAAAGAGAGTGGCAAACGAGCTCAGGTACACCATGACGTATAGGTTTTAGGTAGACAGTAGTAAGGGAGTCTTGAGCGGTGCTGGCAACAACTGCAAAAAAAGTAGTTAGGGACAACCGAAATGCTGCCTGACATACAGAATCAGTCAATGCTGGAGCAAGGGGGTGCTTCAACGGCAAAATATACAGTGAGACTTCAAGTAATGCCTATTGTGGGAGGGAAAGAAAACTTACTCCACATCATGGCTAGAAAGCTGCATCGTGGTAGGATATCGAATGCAAAGGCCTGTTCAGCTCACTCCAAGTGAGTATTAAAAGTGTATATAAGAAAGAATGCTGCAAGCAGTAGAGTCATAGTAGACATTCTGACATTGCCGGTGTAGGATTTTGTATAGTGTTCCCTCCATAGGCGCAACAGCTATGTATGAAAACTATTGACGAAGGGTTGTTCACCTCCATTACAATAACTGAGTTTTTTTTGTTATCTACGAACAGAGCAAGAAAACTTGGTGCGTTCCAGCCAAAACCCCACTGACTGACTCTGCTTTTTATTTTACCTCGTATTTTCAATCGTTATGGCCACGTATTCCTCTTATTGTGCCTGTCATCCTTGCGCGTTACAATAACACCCTTTCTCATATGCTTCTTCGATCTTTCTCTGTGCCGAGAGTGTGCTGTGACGATATAACAATCCTTTGTGAAGTTCCTGCTGCCATTTGATTGAACTCCATCCCATGTCTCCTATCCGATGTTCGCAGGGTGATATGGGTTTTGCCCATTAATTGCGTATTTGCTGCTGTGATGAGTGCTTTTTCCATTATCTTGTTAATGCACGCTTCTTCCCTGAAAGCGCAAAGAGAGAGATACTCTGTGACTTGTTACTTCAAACCGTGCCCTGTTGCCACCACTGAATTCATGTATGTTCAGCTGTATTTTGGAGAGTCTCCCTATCCTCTTTTCCTCTGGGTTGGAAATCGATGGTTATTGCACGCTGAAATGTCGCTCAAGTCATCCCCACAAACGATCCTCAAGCACCAATTTCCAGGGCGAGGTCGGCAGATTGATCAGCTTCTGAGCCTGATGGGAAAGGTAAATCGCATGCTTCTCTTTTTTCGCGCCATGCAAAGGAACCTCGGCACTCAGTTTATTGATTCGTGTTCAAACCAACCCTAACAAAGCTCTTCTGTTTTACTGTCACTCTTTTCGCTCCTGCTTCATGCACCGTCTTTCCAAAAAGCCCAGGGACTACACTCCGCCGTCGATCCTCATCAACGGGAACTCTTCTCTCGGCAAGACGACAGTTGTCAAGGCATTGCTGTCTGCCGTGCTTGGCGGGGGCTTGAATAGTGATGGTGCAGATCAGTCAACTCTACGCTCCAGCCGGTACGCGTTTCTCAACTGTGTGGAGTGTCACACGCCTCGGCTGATCTTTGAGCATGCTATCTATCAATTCCGGAACCGACCACAGCCGTTCAGGCCCTTGGCAAGCCATCTTCGCCAACAGGAGTCATCCACCATCATCGAGGAGAGTGACAGGAACAACACTAGTAGCAACAGCAGCAATAATGACCAGGATGATCATGTATCAAGTTCCAAAAAGCATTTACGGGAGGAGGATGGCAATGGCGATGATGGGAATGAGAAGAGTAAGGAGGACTCTGGGTCCATTGCTCTGCCTAGGATAACGAAAAAAGCAAAGTCGCGGGAGAGCACGGAGATCACACAAGCTTTTGCGCTTCGAGAACGCGGCTGGGACAAGTGTGAGAACGTCAATGAGTTTGTTGAATGGATCCGTCGGATCTGCGACAGCACCGACCCGGCGGACGTGGGTGAGGATACGGCAGATGGTCAGGCGGCGTCGACAGTGAATGAAACACGCTATTTGGTTCTCGATCGTGCAGATCGCCTCCGAGAAACGGCGCCGTCGCTCCTACCAGTTTTAGTGCGGTTACAACAGTTGGTATGACTGGACAGACAAGAAAAAAAATAGTAGCCGTCATCGACCGTAACAATAAGCTGGAATCGAGTAGAAGACGCTTGTTTACTAACATTCTCCTCCTTCTTTATTCTTTTGCTTATATAACCTCTAGACCGGTCGAAATGTTTGTGTGATTATGATCTCAACTATTGTTTGGGAAAAGTTCCGGTCAGGCACTGGAGGATTTGAGCCTGTGGTGATCAATTTTCCTCAATATACAAAACAGGATACGCTGGCGATCCTTGAGCGTGACATGCCAATAGGCGAAGATCAGGAGCTGTATATGCGTTTCGTGGACCTTGTCTACGATGTCTTTCAACGCAATTGCAAGGACTTGAATGAGATCCGGCATTTGGTGGCCCTCCTATACCCGCTTTATGTGAAGCCTGTTCACGAAGGAAGGAGTAAGTCCTTTTCTATTTTTTTTTTGTCTGTCGCGCGATTGATGCCATTGACTTAATCAAACCTGTTGATGAACCGGCGAAAAAAATTGAATACTAACACGAAGGCGCCATCATTTCATTTCTTTATAGTTCAAAAGCATGAAGGCCTCAAGCTCCACAAGCATATCCAGGCATATTTTGTTGAGGCGATGGACAAGTTGTATCTACGTGAGATTTCAAGTACAGAGTGGTCGGATCGTGCTCTGTCGTTCACGCGGGGCAGTACATCAGGTTCAGGATCGTCTTTTTCAGCTACAGCTCCTCACGGATCACACTTGTCAGCAAGCGAACGTGCCATGCTTGCTGCCGTTGATGTCCAAGGTAAGGGCGAATAAACGAGACATTCGAGTGGACAGGATGGCTCACTTTTTTTTTCAAGAGTCTGCATCTAACATCCTCTTTCCGCCTTTTCTTTGTGTGGATTTTTACCTCCCAAAGGTCACTTCAATCTTCCATATTACACAAAGTTCCTACTATTTGCCGCGTTCTTAGCATCATACAATCCACCACGACTAGATATGCGATACTTTGCCAAGGTTTCCAACCAAGGCGGCAAGATGTCAAGGCGGAGCAAAAAAAATATGGCAAAGAAGTACGGCGACGATAATCTGGGATCGAAGCTACGACAGCAACTGGTTGGCCCAAAGACGTTCCCGATCGAGCGCATGCTGGCCATCTTTTATAGCATCCTGGGTGATGACTTGGCAGTCGAGGAAAACGTGCATGTACAGGTCCAAATCGCAAGCCTGGTGAGTTTGCGGCTGTTGCAGCGCGTGACACCCATGGACAAGCTCGACTCGATCAAGTGCAAGTGTAATGTCAGCTATGAAATGATCAAGGCGTTAGCAAAGACGGTCTCGTTTGAGATTGACAAGTACCTGTTCGACTTTATATAGATGTCTGTTGTAATTTTGGTTAATGCTAATGTACATTTTTAACACACACATACACATTTAACAAATGAGTGTTGAAAAAGCTCTCAGACTGTATTTGAGTAGTATCAGAGGAGGTTATGGTTGGAATGCTATGTTACAGAAACGCTTCATGGGATATTTAGGCCATGAACTTCTTGCCCTTCTCAATGTTCTTCTTCAGCTCAGGGACAGCCTCCTTGATGAGACCCTCCTCGAAGGCGTTGATCTTGCCGACGGGGTGGATCTTCTCAACACCCTCAGTGCCGAGCTCGACGTTGGTGGCGAAGAACTCAACGCCCTCCTTCTCGAAAATAGGCGACTTGACAAAGGTTGGCTCGACAATGCCCTTCTTGCCAGCAACGGTGGCCTCAAGGAGCGAGTTGGTGAAGCGAGCACCAGCGAAAGCCATCGACAGGGTAGCAGAGCCAGTGCCGTTCTTGGCCTTGACAACCTCATCACCACCATACTGGATGCGCTTGGTCAGGGCCTTGACCTCCTCCTCGGTGAACGAGTGGCCAGACTGCGACAGCAGGGGGACGATGGTCACACCAGAGTGGCCACCGACAACGGTGATCTTGGCCTCCTCAACGGGGACCTTCTTGACCTCAGAGACGAAGCGCGAGGCACGGACGACATCGAGGGTGGTGACACCGAAGACACTAAAAAACATCAGAAAATATAATAGGGTCAGTGTCATTAAAAGCTACTCACTTCGAGAGGCTTAAGCGTATCACACTAGAATGTTTGGCAAGGTCGCTTACCGCTTGGGATCAAAGATGCCCTTCTTCTTGTAAACCTCGGCAACGATAGGAACAGTCGAGTTGACGGGGTTGGAGATGATGAGGAGGTGGGCCTTGGGGCAGTGCCTGTGAACACAAGCGATAACGATTAAAAAAAAAGTGGATCATTAGTTTACACGAAGTGTCGGGATATGAAAATTGATGGGGTTTTGCTTCCGCTATTCTTGTGCGAAAATATAATATAAAGGGGGGCTGTGATAGTGATAATAACTTACTCAGCGCAGGCAGTGGCGAGGTCACGGACGATGGAGGCGTTGGTGTTGAACAGATCATCACGGGTCATACCAGGCTTGCGGGGGACACCAGCGGGGATGACGACGACGTCGCAGCCAGTCAGAGCCTTCTTGAGACCGTCGTTCTCGGCGGTGAAGCCCTCAACCTAGTTGATAATATTAGAGAAGGCGATATAGAAGATGTTCGCACAGCCAGAGAGAATGGTCAATAAGGGAAGCTTGCAGTGCCAATGCCACACAATCAGTGGTAGTACGGATCAAGAGCAGGTAGGGTAGTCCTATTATCGGATATGGCAAAATAGGGCAGGTGCAGAGTTTGTGGATGTATTTTCCCCCCCCTTTCCCCTCTTCCTTGTCCCGTTCAAACCTTGATCGAGCTAGCGTGCTCTTTGTTTTCCTTCCCTACCCTTTTACTTCACGACACAGAATATTATCGAAGAAAAAGGCAAACTCGACAAGGTTTTGTATCTGGGGTAATTGACAGGAATGCATCTCCTCTACCATGTGCCCTTTTTCTTCTACTCCTCGCTTCACGACTAAATCCGCACATGGACGTCACTTTACCTTGGAGTTGGAGTTGATGTGGCTCAGGTCAGCAGCAACACCAGGGGTGTTGACGATGTCGTACAGGGAAAGGTGCGAGATCAACGACGACTGCTTGAGAAGCAGGGAGAGAGGCTGACCAATACCACCAGCGGCACCGAGAACGGCAACCCTGTTAGCACATAGGCGCGAAAGAGGCAAGTTGAAGAGAGAGAGCAAGAAGTTAGTGTCTGAAAGGTCTTCCTGTCGTCGTTCGAGGTGAGTCGTGTTTTATTGTCAGTGTTTCTCTTCCTGATCATTTTTCCTGATTGTCCCGAATCAGATACTTACTTGGCGCCGTTCTGTTAATATATTTTCGAATCCAGACCGTCAAGGCAAAAGCGTAGCGAGTGTGAAGAAAAACACAAGCATGATTAGCATACCAATCGCTCACACCGTTGCACTCACAACTTGAAGCCGTTCTTCCTCAACACCAAAAGATTGGCGACAATGGAATGACAAAATAGCGCGAGATGAGCCAAGTCGATCCCTGATCAGGACGATGTCTAATGTAGACATTGCTTCCTCGATGCCACGAGTCGATTCCAAAGCGGATAAGAACAAAACGTACCGAGGCAGCCGAGGTGGAGAAGGCGCGCTTGGCGAGCGAGGAGATCTGGCGGGTAGCGAACATCTTTAAAGTGCTGAAGTGAGTGGAGAGGGGGGTTGAAGAAAAGGAAAAAAAAAAAAAAAAGAAAAATTGCTCAGGTGCGGGGTCATAAATGGCGACAGACCTGTGCAGCGTAACGGCTTGGGTGACTGCACGTGATTTCATGTTAGATGGGCCATCGGGATAACTTCAAAAGGGCAGATCAGTACAAGATTTGCAGCGGCACGCGCCGCCATTCGCTGCTGAGCTGTGGGCTTCTTTTTTTTTCCTGAACACACTTTAAAAGGATGATGTTGTGTCATCATTCCAAGTATCTTCACTGTACCTTTCTAGTGAGGGGATTAGATGCATTGACCCACTCATCCTCATCTCCCACGTATCTGGCTAAACTAGATTTCTTCATGGATTTGATTCGATAGATATGCAATCAATCAAAGAGCAACTGCTACCCACGCACAGTGGTGGAAATAATGTGGTGGTGTAATACAAAATGGTCATTACTTTAAGATACATATAGAATTTAAACAGCATACGTGATGTTATTATATATAATAGAGGCAAGCAAAACCTTCGCCTCGATGAAAGAGGACAACAACCTCGCTGTTTGGCACAAAATGACTATCATAGAAAAAAATAGGTAGGGACTTGTCTCTCTTCGTCCATCTCGACGCATAATTTAAAAATGGAAGACTTCCTGCATGTTCATCTTGCGGCAGCTGCTGAGCTGGGGTTTCTGGTTGTATTTGCCCTTGAGCAGATCACGAATGTTGTTCAATATCTCTTGGTATGACTGGTTGGGGTTTTCGCGGATTCTATTAGGAAAAGATACAAAAAAAGTCCAAGGATGTTCCTCATAAGTAATATGAAATAAATTTTAGTGGCAACCATACACTCAAGCCAGTAAACACGTACGTCTTGGTAAAAGCGTGGGTCATAGCGCCATTAGCAGACGAAATAGTGCCACGTGTGATCTTGACGTCGGCCGAAGTTTGATCATCCTTGCATCTAAACACGCGAATAAAGCAATGTAAGTTTTTTTTATACTGTATATAGTTGTATGAACCCCCTTTAGAGTGCCAAAGTGACAAATGAAGTTCTTGACATACCCACTGAACATAATCACATCGGCATTGGCAGCCTTGAGTTTGACTTGTCGCTTCAGCTCCTTTTCTTCGATGATAAATTGCTTATACTTCTCTTGGAGCTCCTTCAAAGCGTCCGCGTCGAAGTTCTCTTGAACCAACTCATAGCCAAGACTTGCTAAAGCAGAGGTGCCGCGAATAAAGCCGGTGCTGGCATAGACATATGGCAAGTCCAGGGCAGATCCCGAGTGACAGCAATCAAAGACAACTGTCAGACGGACTCCAGGTGGCAACGACTTCACCAGCATGTCATGGAGTTCCTAGATATCCATATTGAAATATGGCATAAAATCAGTCAGAATGAGCTGCGTGCTATGCTTAAGCTAGCTTGAAGCGTCATGCAGCAAAGAATGAGACATGCTGACACTTACATCGTCGATAATAACACCGTTTGTCTCATGGTCAACGGGGAAAATGCATTCGTCCATGTCCCCAAAGGATTCATCGCCACTTGTGTCATAGACTTGCCCGCCATGTCCAGAGTAGTGCAAAAAGTAGCTGCACGAGAAATGAAAAAGGGATAGAGGGCGTACAGGTTTGCGTGAGCCAAAGCCCAAGTGTTTATCTTATCAACTTGATAACTCTTTTGCCCATTGATGTCAACTTACGAGTCATTCTGCTTGGCGTCTGCAACGAGCCACCGCAGGTGGTGGAGGATATTTTCCTTTGTGGGCATAAACTCGGTGCCAACTTGGTCATCCGTCAGGACTCGAATATTTTCTTCAGGGAAACCCGTTTCAAGCAAAAACTCTTTCATGACACGAGTGTCATTAATGCAACCTGTAAAGGCATAAAAACAAGTGGGAATGGAATATCACAATCGCACAAAGTCATGGCGTCGAGTTAGTGCCCCTGTGTATTTGTGCACAAGGAATGTCCCCTTATTTTCACCTTCTGGAGCAAAAGTACAACCACAACAGAAAATTACCCGACAAGGGGTTAGCCAACCCTGTGTAGTTGATGCCAATAAGCACAGCACGATGCTCGCCCGTCAAGTCGGACAAAGTCACCTTGGACTCATTGGATTGCTTAACCTCTAGCTTCTGAACGTGCACATGGGGTTCGTCCTCAGAATCCTGGTGCTGATAATGATGCTGAGTCTCGATCACCTGGATCTTATGCTCGGGTTCAGGCGAAGGCGACTCGACAGGGACAGGAGGCAGGGGTTTGTGGCGGTCATCGTCGTCGTCGCTGCTATCATCACCATCCAGCTTCTCCTTGATCTATTTATCCACGAGAAAAATACTGTTCATCAGCATACCACAAAATCGGAAGAGCAGTAACCGAAAAAGTAGAGAAAGGAGGGAGCGAAGAAATTTCGTCTTGAATGACCATGCTGACCACCCTGTTGATATCTGGACTAATCTCCAACCCATGCCATGGCGCTCGAGCTTAATCCTTTTCAGAATCGTGCAACGCGCGCTTTTTTGTGGTTGTGGTCTCTCTCTCTTTCTCTTTCTCTCTTTAGTTGCTCAATTGCCCACTGTTAATCTGAGGACAGTTACGCCCTAGGTCAACTTACTTGCAACATATTTCTTCCCACCTTTCGCTTCAGATGTTTCAATCCATTTTGGGTGCTAGATCTTACCTTTCGGAAGAATGATGTGAACGGGCTCGAGCTGTGTGAGGTGGTGGTGGTAGTGGTGGTCTTGGTAACCTTGCGACCATTGTCGTCTACAGAAGTCTCGACGACCACCTTGGGCTCCGAGCTCTGAGGGCGCTGAGACCCCTGATGCAGGAACTGTTTGAACACCGATGGTTGTTCCTGAACCTGATACGACGATGTGTGGAACGTGCCATTGCCGTCAGAATCCCCACTAGTTGTGTAGGAATACGAAGTGGTGGAAGTGGTGGGCACCTGTACAGTCGAGACGAGGTGCGCACCCTCGGGCATCGGTGTGCCTGCAGGGACGGTGACCGTCTGCTTGTATGTCTTGGTGGTCCTGGTCTTGGTCACCTTGCGACCATCGGGTAGGACAGTGACAATCTTTTCAACATTGATGATGGGTTCCCCTCTGTCAGCCATGTTGTCAATTGAGGAATGAATGGAGGTGGAGGAAATTTCAAAAACGCGAGTTTGTGAGAGATAACCACGGGTGCTCAACAAGTGCTCAGTTGCGGTTACTGTTGGGTCGTAAATAGGGAGTACGTGCAAGCGGTAGAGAAGAAGGAAGAAAAAGGAAGAAAAAATAACGTATCAAGAGAGAAAGGGAGAGAAGAAAGAAAGACAGAGATGTACAAAGTAGCTCAAGAGGTCGAAGAAGGTAGGGAAAGCGAGTTCCATGGCCATCGCGCGGAGGTAAGGCACATTATCCCACTTATCCCTCTTTGGGTGAGAGCACTGGAAGTTTTGGAATTACCAGCATCGAAACGTGTCACCGACAGGCACAACAAAATTTGCCTCATCGCCCCCAAAACTGAATAGGGTGGGAAAAGCAAAAGCACCAAGCCCTTGCACAGCGGAACAGAGCTGGATGAAAAGAAGCAAAAGGAAAATATTATCCTGTTCGACTGTACCTTCTTTGGGAAGTACGGCAATGCGAGCACATGTATGGGCCCAGCGCCATCGCATTACTCCGAGGGGATAGTGGCTAGATACTAGTGCATGTTTTCCATATCCTTCATGTTCGGAAAAAGGTTGCGCTGAGGAGCACAACGGATGATTTGGATCTTCGTTACATTCATGTTCTTCAACTGGGCGGTTTCTCTTCTAACTCCTTTTCTACTACTGTTGAATAGTGTACAATCGATACCTCCCCCCAGAAGCAGCTCAATGCAAGGGAAAACAACAAACCCTGATTGAGTTGAATACCAACAGAACGTACAGGCGGATATTGGACTAGTTTTCCATATATCAAGCAGGGACAGCCAACAGACAGAAGAGGCTCTCAAAAAAACACGCAATAAATGCCTCTTGCACTCAAACTCTGCTGGACGGGCTTTTCAGTTCGGCTTAGCTAACTTCGCAGACGACAGGTAAACTAAAGAGAAGCTTGGAACCAACCTCCTTCTGTCCTCTTTCCTCATTAGACACCTCTTTAAAAGTATACCACGTGGAGATCTTACAATGAAGCCTTTGCAGACTTGTATCGAGAAAACGTGTATTTCACGAAATTAAGAAAACAAAATAGCGATGGTTACATTGATATTTGTTTCTTAAATGGTTAATCCATTCACTATTCATCGCTGGAGGAGGCGGGGAGTGTTGTTGGAAAAGAGTAAATGAACAAACGGCGCGTACATTACAATCATTTCCCCACAATTGGCTGCTTCTAACGACTTTCAGAAGACACAAGGTGCTGTGCTCGGACCTCAATAGCCTCACATAGTGACCAGGCATCTCAGGCTTGCCATGACATTCACGTATTTCTGGACATGCGTGTGTGGAACACATGTCTACATGCATTCTTTAGGTAGGTTAGGGGACGAGAGAGAAGGCGAGAGGGTGTCACCAAGGACAGAGACAACCAACCCCTGCAGTGCTACAGTAGTGGTCTGAAATTAGAGCTAGGCAATGTTACATTCATTGCCATTTCAGTTTTTTGTTGTTGTATCTTCTCATACCAATACTGCAGGATAGCAAACAAGTGAGCCAGGATCCCAACCGCCTCCACCCAGCTACAGCATGAACGGAGGAGAAAGAAGTCAGTATGGCTCTACTTGTATGTGAATGCAGGTACAACGTGCGTAAATGTGATGCCAGTGTTTTATATATGCCATCCCAGTGCCTGGCGATAGGGTGCTAATACAGGGGCTTTGATAATGTTGGTGACTCTTGATAAAGCAGTTTGGAAACTACATTCATGGGTAGGAAGGGGGAAATTGGATGGCAGCAGTACCATTTGTCAACCATGAGTCCTATTGACCACGGATTCAATTGGGCACTTTTTTTCTTTGGCGTTAACAGGAATTTTTGAATAAATGCCGTTGTAGTGACGCTGTAATGGGGTTAATAAAACTCGCTCTGGTGTTTAAATAACAGCCGATTGTACAGCGCAGAGATGTGATATGATATTTGTGCCGCTCGTGTTTCCCCCTCCCCTGTGTTAGCCATGTTGCCAACGACACAAAAAGGCAGTGCTTTCCTTTTGTTGTTTGGACAGCTGGGTGTTGTGCGGCCCTACCATTTTTTTGATTTTTGAGATGGTTGATGCGACAGAGAAACCGCTTAACAAATATTATATTACACGGTGAACGAGTGACGCGCACTTTATCCTTTTCCTTGGAATGGACATGTCGAAAGCATCACCACACCCTTTTCCTTTGTACTCTTCCGCAACTGCGGCCATTTTCCTTTAACACTGTCGCTCCCTTCTTTTTCTCTCGTTTTCTACATCGCATCTTAACTCTTTCTTCACCACCTACTCGCATACACAATCACAGTTATGAGCTACCCCCCTGTACCGCCTCAAGGCAGTGACATCAATGTCACTTGGGCCTTCCTTGAACAGGGCATTGACCAAATTATGATTCGCTTGGAGGAGGGCATGACCTACAAGCGCTACATGGATGTCTACACGTAAGGAAGACTACTTTATTGTCTTTATTCCTTTTCTAATGCTTTGCACCGGTCAACGAAGCAACCCTCTATCTTGCATATTGTCTCAACTTATTCGCGACAGCAGCAGCGTCCTCTCTCTGGCAACTTGATACACGCCTCCAAAGGGGTAGTGTACTCTCGACGGTATCAGGCCGGGAAACAATGGGACTGTGAACCCTCTCCTCCCTCCCTCCCCCTTTCTCACGAGAGTCGACTTGGGGAAACAAGAGAGGGATGAGGATGGACTTGCAGCCTGCAGACCCCCGAGCTACATTTCTTTCCTAATAGCCTCTACCCACAGATGCGAGTGGCAACTTTTTCGACTTAAAATTTCTCTGGGGTGAAAATAAGTTGGCTTCATAGTGGCAAAATGCTGGGAACCAGAGCAGAGGAATGTCTGACGACGGAGCGACATGGAAACGCACACGTTACAAGGAAAATCACGGAGTCGCATTGTCATTATACTCGAGGAACAATCCGTCTGCATTGCTGTGCAAGCAAGCTCTTCCTCCACAAAAGGAGTTATCGAAAGGCTAACACACCTTATTTCTCACTCTCTCAATGTCTGTAGTGTTATCTACAACTACTGCACAAACTCCAAGAGCAGTCAGGAACACGCACCTATTCAGACACGAGGTATGTTCGCCGTGGTGGCCATTTTGAACTTAAGGATACCGCAGGAGTAGCGGTGTTGGTTTTGGCTGTGTTCTTCGGTTCAAACTTCCTCTTAACTGCGCCTCCCGTAGTTTTTTTTTTCGAGCTTGGCGCGGCTCCTAACCCTAATTGTTAAGATCCCTCACTACATGCTGCGTCACCTACTCCAAACCGCTAACCACCATTGCTACTATTTCACTTTGGATTCGCTCCACTAGGTGCTAGTCTCGGTGGCAGGGACCTTTACCTGTATCTGATTCGCTACTTCCAGAAGCATCTTGAGGGCTTGCGCAAGGAGTGCGAACAGTTCATGGACGTGTCGCTGCTGGAGTACTATACTAAGCAATGGGTCAAGTACACGCAGGCATCAGGATTCTTGCACCATTTGTTTATGTACCTGAATCGCCACTGGGTCAGGCGCGAGATCGACGAGGGCCGTAAGCAGGTTAATGATGTTTCGACTGTAAGTTTCACCTCTTCCATAATATCGCTGTCTCTTTATTGGCGCAAAAGTATTATTAATCACACGACTCTTGCTAACCTTGTAACTGTCACCTATCAAAACATCTATCAAGTTGACTCTTACGAGCTGGAAGGAATGCCTCTTCGATCATGTCCAACATAATGTTATGGCAGCTGTTTTGCAGCTCATCGAACGCCAGCGCAATGGCGAGACTGTCGAGACTAGTCTCTTGCGCAATGTCGTCGAGTCTTTTGGTATGTTGGTGCCGAATGCTGGAGTTAAACGAGTTTGGTTGTATTCCACTATCCAACTACCATTGCTGACATTATCTCGTTTCTCTTTCTTTTTCGAACCCAACCTTTTATGTGATCAGTTGCCCTCGGTGTCGACGAGACAGATCCAACAAAGTCCACTCTGGATGTGTATCGCGTGCACTTTGAACAGCCATTTGTCAGCGCGACGGAAGTGTACTATAAAATGGAGTCTGAGAGATTTTTGAGTGAGAACAGCGTTACAGAGTACATGAAAAAGGCCGAAGCCCGTCTGGCAGAGGAAGAGAATCGTGTGCAAATGTATCTTCATCCTTCAACACATCGGCCCTTGATCCAGACGTGCGAGAACGTACTCGTTCGTGGTCACGCTGAGATTATTTGGGATGAGTTCCAGAACCTGTTGAACCAAGACAAGCAAGAAGATTTGTACCGCATGTTCTCGCTGCTGTTGCGTATCCCCGATGGCCTGGAGCCACTGCGTACAAGGTTCGAGACCCATGTCCGCAAGGCTGGTCTGAGCGCGATTGAGAAGATTGCAGATGAGTCTTCGGAGCAGCTTGACCCGAAGGTGTATGTGGACGCTCTTTTGGAGGTGCACAAGAAGTACAACGACCTGGTGCAGTCGGCATTCCGTGGCGAGGCTGGCTTTGTGGCAGCACTGGACAAGGCTTGTCGCGAGTTTGTGAACCGCAACAAGATTTGCAAGACATCGACGTCCAAGTCTCCGGAACAGCTGGCGCGATTCTGCGACTCGCTGCTCCGCAAGTCAGCCAAGAACCCTGAGGAGGGCGACTTGGAGGAGCTGTTGAACAATATCATGACAGTGTTCAAGTACGTCGAGGACAAGGATGTTTTCCAAAAGTTCTACTCCAAGATGCTGGCGAAGCGTCTGGTCAACGGCACATCGGCTTCGGACGATGCCGAGGCGTCGATGATCTCGAAGCTCAAGGAGGCTTGTGGTTTCGAGTACACATCGAAGCTGCAGCGCATGTTTACAGACGTGGGCCTGTCAAAGGAATTGAACGACCAGTTCCGTGAGCGCATGGCGCAGAACCACGACTCGTCAGACATGGGTGTCGACTTTTCGATCATGGTGCTGGGTACTGCCTCGTGGCCTCTGCAACCACCATCAACATCGTTCAACTTGCCGGATGATCTTGTAAAGACATATGAGCGCTTCCAAAAGTTTTACCAAGACAAGCATTCTGGCCGCAAGCTGAACTGGCTGTTCCAACTGTCCAAGGCGGATTTGCGCGCCACCTATATCAAGGCAAACAAGGTCGGATATACATTCCAGGTGTCGACATACCAAATGGGTATCCTGCTGCAGTACAACAGCGCACTGTCGTATACGCTGGAGGAGCTGCAGACGCAGACGAATCTGAACATGGAACAGCTGGCAGGCGCGCTGGGTATCCTGGTAAAGGCAAAGGTGTTGTTGCTGGAAAACGGCAGCAATGTTGGCGATGCTGGAACGCGATATGAACTTAACATGGATTTCAAGAGCAAGAAGATCCGTGTGAACCTGAACCTGCCTCTCAAGGCGGAGCAGAAGGTCGAGACGGAGGAGACGCACAAGACGATCGAGGAAGATCGTAAACTTCTGATGCAGGCCGCAATTGTGCGTATCATGAAGACGCGCAAGGTGATGAAGCACGTCAATCTGATGCAGGAGGTGATCACTCAGCTGCAGTCGCGCTTCAAGCCCCGTGTACCAGATATCAAGAAGTGTATTGACGTCTTGCTCGAAAAGGAGTATATCGAGCGTGTTGAGGGTGAGAAGGATCTGTATTCGTATGTCGCTTAAATGAAGAGAAAAAAAAAGCTCTCCCACCTCCATTTCTCTAGCCCAAAGGAAACAAACAAACAAAAAGCCAAAAAAACAACCATTGCCCATATAATGATACACGCAACATTTTATCTTTTTTTTTTATTGTGTGTTTCTTTTTTTGTGAACCCTTTACCCATCTTTTCTTGCTACTGCTCTTCTGTCCCTTCCTGTCTACAGTACATATATTAAAAAACAACGTCATTCAGAATCGGAGATGGTATTGATATTGCCGATGGAAGTGAACACCTTTTTATTATCGGGGGCGTAACTTGAAGTATTGGCGGCGAGTACATGACATCAAAGTTTTATTGGGATGAGGAGGCACAGTGCGCTTCAAATATTTGTGCCATTGGCCACATTCGTCAGAGCTACGACGAGCATTGTCAAATGCTGATTTTGCTCGACAACGTATAAGTTGACATTCGTAAAAAATGGCTCAGCTTGTTAGAGGGGGGGGAAACCAGTTCCACCTCCAGTGATCTATCCATAACACCACGTCTGAAAACGGACAAATGTTATCGTGTCTAATAGACGTCAGATGTGGCATGGTTTGTAACTAATGTGGGGTCAAACATGCTAGCCATTACATAACTCATAACTGAGTTGGGTGAGATTGGAAATCAAGACGAGGATATAGATGTGTAGATTATGGAAAGCCATCTCTGCAAGGACATTCTAGATGTATACATCTCTAGTTGGCTGAGGGTTGCAACGGTTGGACAAGGGGCAGGGAGAGCCATTGGGTTTTGACAATTAGATACCAAAATTTGTACCGACACCAACCAATGTTACCATCATCAAATGGGCAAAGGATCGAGTCTCCTATGTCGCTCTTATAAAGGTGGCATAGAACAATTCTTCAGATCCAGCAACAGTATCACCCGCTATTGTTGGCGTGTCTATCCTAGCCCCCATCACCCATTAACAAATACCAGAACTATCAGTTATGATGCATCATGAAGAGCAGTAGTATTTTTTTCTGACCCTAAAAGGAGTGAGGTAAAGTACAATCGACATGACGACTCTAACGATGATCGCTGATACTACTCTTGATATCATTCCATGTAGGAGTGAGGTGTATTTCAGTACATGAAATCAACTACTGCGGCGACATGGGTGTGTCGTTGTGATTGTGTCTGAAGTGCCGCAGCACCAAATAGTAACTAATGGGCTGACTTTTCACTCAAACACCAGTTATTTTCTTCACTTGTAAGTAGCCAGATGTCAAATCATCTAGTAGGAGAACATCCAGCTCACCGAACTATGCAAATTTGTACAAATATAAAGGGCTTAGACTGAACGCTGAAAAGTTCAATAAAAAAACGATTGGTATCAAGACTGTGATTATTGGGATGATTTTTCTCGCATGGATCAGCTCAGCTGTACAGTGCGAATGGTTTATATATATTTTTTGAAAATGGCAAACGGAACGCTGTGAAGAGGCTATAGACAATTGTTTTTGCTTCTTCCTTTTTCTTTTTTGTTGGATACAGGTGTGAAGGTACATCAAAGTGCCAGTCAAGCTGGAGGGGTATTAGAGTAAGAGTACACGTGGGGTTTGATGAAGAGGAAAAGAAAAAAAAAAGAATGAAGGTGGGATATGATGAGGAAAGATGACGAAAGTATGTAAAAAGAAATGAAATATTTCAGAAACGGTGCCAAGCGGCCAAGGGCAAAGCCCAACGCAGCTATGCCGTTCGCGGGACAAAAGCTATGTTGCCGTTGCCCATGCCCTGGAATGGAAGGGACATGATAGGAGGAGTGGCTTCGACACCAGATGTATCATGGGGGTTGGTGATGGCGAGAGGAGGGGGGAATGGGGTAGTTCCAAGACTCTCGCCTTCATCGTCGGTGAGGATGACCCCACCAGGGTATTCTTCCATACGCTCGGACCACAACAGCTCCCGGCGCTGGTGGTCTTTAAGGTAGGTCTGCCCGATCTTCAGGACGACAAGGAAACTGAGCAGGACAACCACGCTAACCTTGAGGATCAAGACTGCGCGTCTTTAGATGCGCAACATAGAACACACATGCACAACAATGAACATACAAAGCACGACAATAAGAGAGAGGATTCCACCGCGTAGAAAATGAAGGAGAGGGAGCAGGCCAGGTCGGAGACATGATCGACGGGTCGTGTGGATAAAGGAAGAGGACACAGACAGACATAGGGTAGAAAAGAAGAGGACAAAGACAGATAAAAAAGAATGAATCCGGTCAGCAACACACACAGAAAAGTCGAAAGGAAGGAGTGGAATAGAGATGTCCAGCGAGAAATAAGGGGAGAAAAAAGGGAAGGCCTGCTTTCGCGGTGGAATCCTCAGCAAGGATCAAACGTTGGGTGGCAAACAGAAATGAACTTTATAATAGAAATAAACAAAGAAAGCTCCCCTACGAAGAGTGGTTATCCTTACACCTTTGTGCCAAGATACCCTCTCCTTGCTGTTAGGAAGGATATTAAGAAAGAGGAAAGTGTCTATACAAATCAAAAGCCCTACACTCATTAACGGGCTTGCCCAAAAGGAAAACAATAAGAAAAAACGCTTAACATCCAGCGGTTGGCCAAGCGCAACAAGTTACGAAAAGAGTGGCGATATGACAAGGAAAATATGCTATGTTGAAACAAATGGTGAAATCTCAAGTCAAAGCAGTGATAGCACGTTGAAGTGCCTTTTGTGTTGGCATTCCCGTCCAGAAAAGAGGAAAAGAAACGTGTAGAAAAATAAATAAAGAGGGGCGATCGTAAAGTAGAAAACGTCCCCCGAGTAAGATTGTGTCATAGAAAGGAAAGGTAGGGAAAAGGGAAAAGAAACAAATAAAGAACTGGGAAAGATGCCAAGGTTAGCGAAGTTGAGCCAGACATGAGAAAAAAATAAAAAGGATGCAAATGAAAATGATGAAAAGGCAAGCACGATACAAGATAAAAATGTCGCGCTGGATCCCTTATTTCTCGCTGGTAATCTGGTTGGAAGAGGCGGCATCCTGCTCGCTGGGCACAAACCTATTCCGTTCATCCTTGGTACCGATAGCACGGTTGTGCGAGTTCTTTCGCTCAATGCCATAGCCTGGTCGTGCGATTGTTGTCGAACCGTCTGGACTGATAACCTGAACGCCCTCAAGCATAACCGGTAAGATGGTGCCGTCGCGTTCGTGCGAGACTTGGATCATCTCACCATTTTGCTGTTCAATGTCATCTGGTCCATCATACTCGGCTTTTTGTACTCCATTCTCCGATGAAGCGTTCATACAACGATGGCGAATGACAAGCTCTTCCCATCGGTTAAGATTACGGTCTGAGCGGCGCATACGCAAGTCCAAGCCGTCGCACCAGCGGACCAGGCCAGTCAGCCATGTGTTGTATTGCATGGGTACAAAGGCGACGCGGTCATACTCCGTACGTTGGTATCCAATGCCAGGTCCACGCAGCTTATTGAGCTTGCGGTTGAGCCGGGCGCGCTTGCTTGTTGCTGTGGAAAGTTGAATGGCTGAGCGCCTCTCTTTACGCTCCCATTCGCTATCAAAGACACGGAACTTTTCATAGCTGCGACGAACGCCAAAGTACTCTTTGTCCATGACAATATCGATCATGGCCATGTAGATCGACCACGCCGCATAGGTGATGAAAATGGCGAGCACTACGTCGACAGTGTAGTGCAATCGAGTGGCAATGACAAAGTACAGTCCAATCGTGATGTAGATGTAGGCGAACCATTTGATCCATCGGTTCTTGCAGTACAGACGCCATTGGATGGCAGCCGTGACCCTAAATTTATAAACAAAGACAGTACGGGCGTACCAGAATCATGGGCTATAGGTTAGTCTCATACATATGGGGTAATGAGTATAAAGATATCTTTTTGCGCAGCCTTTCTCACAATGTCGGTGTTTCATGAGGCAATTGTGGCCTTTTACTGGTGACTGGCATTCACCGCCTGTTGCAGGTTAAGCTTAATCCTCATTAGCCGAGGAGAAGGCGCAATTGCGGCGTCGAACACAAACGCCGCACCGAACAATTATAACCAAGGCTTTGCACCAATCACACCTGTGGGCTGGTGTTTCATCACATTAACCCAATATAATAATACACATCCATCAAAAATAGGAGGCATTCTCCCACTTACATGTAGGTGGTGTGTCCGGAAAAGATGTCGTCTGTGCATGCTTGAATCGTACCAGGGATCATATTGAGCGCAACCCACAACATGTCCCAGAATCCCGTCTTCAGCGTGGGGTTGCATTCCTCCTTGGGCGTTGGCAACGTTGTCACCGAGAGCGTCAGAGCTCGGAACACGGAAATGCCACCAATCACCCAGAGCAAGCGGCGGATAACAATGATACGAGTGGTCCATGTCGGGCAGATCGTAAGAACGCCAATCAAGGTGAAAATGAGCGCCGTCATGACAAACACATTGGCGGGAGTGATGTCGTGCATGGCTGGAAAAATGTCAAAACCCCTGTCCTTCAAAAACACCTTGGTGTAGTTGGTCTCGACCCACCGATGATCTGACCACTGGTTGCAGAAAGCCATGAACAAGGACACAAGAATAAAGAAGATGCCTGCCTGGATCAAGCGACCAATCTCTGTATATAAAAATTTTTGCATCAAAGTCTTCTTGGCCTTGGAGTCAACCTGTGCTTGATCGCCAGACTTCGATCGAGCCAAGGGCGAGGGTGGTAACGGATGAGAGAGTCCTGGCAGGTTTTGGCCACCAATCACAGTCGTATTGCTGTTGCGGTTCTGGCGATCCAAATCATTCTGGTGACTGGGTAGTGAATCTGTCGAGCTGAGATGCTCCAGCCTCTCGGAGGGTTGTGTGGACATGAGTGTTGAGTGTTTGATGGGAAAGGAGGGGAGGGTGAGGTATTATAAATATATCACTGACGATGGATAGTGATGGAGATTGATCAAATATGGAGATAAAAGAGAAGGGAAGGGAGCAATAGAGCCGGCAACCAAATGGTTTTTGTTTCTCAGCGCCACTGGCGAGAAACAGAGACAGACTTGTGGGGAAAGAGACAAACAACACGCACACGCTCGCAGTGATCGAAGCTTGAGGCGGTTGTTCGTTATTCGCTGTCAAGCTGGCTTGAAAACTGATCCACTGTTGGGCATGGCATCAGAAAGAGGGTATGCAGGAAACCAAGAAAAAAGAAGGAGAGTGCAGGAAAAAAATCTGGTTAATACAAAAGTGCCATGACTTGAGGATTGGCTCGCTCCAGAAGCAAACCGTTGTCGACCACTCCAAGTCTATTTGACTGTTGGTGCGTGATGAGATTGCGATTCAGGCACGGACATGACCCTGCTCCTAATCTTAAAAAAGCCAGGAAGAAGGCAGGGGAGGGGGTAAAAAGTGCTTCATGTTCGAAAACGCCTGCTAAGGGTCTGGAAAGGGTGATAAAGACAGACACAGAGAGAGCAGGAAGGGCTGAGGGAGTCGACAAGAAAACGGCCAAATAAAAAAATAATGGAGTTGCTTAGAACAAACAAAAAGGGAGACAAAAAAAGCTCTTATCCTCTTCTTGAAGCTTTAGTCTATGTGGGACATGATGGATGGGGGAGATGGGGGATGAAGTGATGCGGAAAGGAGACTAGTTCACTGGATCAATCATGATTCACACGAGTCGACTGAGAAAGGAACGGCTGCCATGCGTGGATAGGGGAGAGAGGGGGATGTGCAAGTGAACTGTTGACAAAACAGGGGTATGTGTAGATGAAATGGCAAGTACGAAAGTGGGAGACATTGGTGATGTACCTGAGTCTAACGACTGGGAGGGCGGAAGGGGGGTAATATGAAAAAGAATGTTCACAACGTGCCAAAGGGAAATGAGTCTAATGGCAACACAGGAAGGGGAGAAGAAGAGGAAGAAGGGAGAGAAGAAGAGAGGGAGGAAGGAAAGGGAAAAGAAAGAGAAAGGAGAAATGAGAGTGAGATGCAAAAAGAAGAGAGGATGATGAGTTTGTGAGGAACAAAGACTGAGAGTGCGAAAGAAACTTTAAACCACCTTGTATTCTATTTTATTTATTTAGCTACCAAGCCAGGCTTGGGTGTTCCATGAAGAGAAATTGTGAGAGAGTGTGAGTGGGTGAGAGTGACCGACCAATATGCTCTCAATGTTCATACAGGTCGCTTGCTTGCTCGGGCGACTATCTTCAGCTGGCAGGCTGTGGTCGTGTGGCATGGAAGCCTGCGTACAAAAGAAAGATATAAGTCTTGAGCCGAGCATTACCCTGCTAAAAAGATTCGGAGCTGTCGCAACACCTTACTGCCATGCCATGCCAGGATAGCTCTGTCGTCAGAAAATCGATTGTCGAACCCTCCATACACAGTAAGCAGGCCCTTTGTTGTACTCTTCTTTTTTTGCCAAAAAAGAAGGCAGCTCACAGAAAACCTGTTGGGGTTCAATAGACTCTTGGAGAATAACAACGTGCTGACCTCATGCTAAGCATACTTCTTTACTCATGCCCCTGCAAGGGCATAATTTCCTATTTTCAT
The DNA here is from genome assembly GCA_016098105.1 of Actinomortierella wolfii. Taxonomy (NCBI): domain Eukaryota; kingdom Fungi; phylum Mortierellomycota; class Mortierellomycetes; order Mortierellales; family Mortierellaceae; genus Actinomortierella; species Actinomortierella wolfii. The sequence goes on from JAAAIY010000177.1 coordinate 24,992, forward strand.
TGCACCAAGGCTGTGCAGCCTCATATAGCTTGTATCCGTATTTTTAATGGCGCAGGTCTTGTCTCAGAACCGGTTTAGCATAAGGGGACGTGATCACACCAATCCAAGACGTGGTCGCCATGACGTTGATCCCCACATGTAGACCTATCGAATTATATGAAGTCGACTTGTTCTGTTTTTGGCCCTCCTTCAAGACCAGCTCCAGACTATTACCAACGATTGTTTGTTCATCACTTCAATTTCTCCCTCCAAAGTGGCAATAAACCTTCGACTGCAATCAGCCCAATGAATAGAGAGATGAAATGTGAGCCAGAACAAAAAAAAAAATCAGCGTCTTATCCCCATGTAGGGCTGCACACATCATTGTCACTTGCCCAACCCACACTGCATCGCAAGGCTTTTGCATATACTTAGTCCTGGCGGACTTATTGGGTCCCACAGCCTTTTACAGGCCTTGGTGCCATTCAATTAAAGATGGAAACGAAAAGACAGTGCCGTGTAGTGTTTTATGTTCTCTCTCGCTTTTTTGTTCACTCTCTACCTTTCTCTGTGTTTGGATCGAAAGCTAGTAACCTCACCCATTTGCCTTCAAAGTTGAAACCACGCCCCTGTTTGTCTTTATTTTTTCTCCGTCCCCCATTCGGGGACATTCCCTCCACAGGCAATACGATTGATTGTATCGGATGGAAAGGAGTGGGGAGGCAGGAGGTGGGCCAAGGGGCAAAGAAAACAGGGCCGGACTTGCACAGACGAAGAGGTGGGGGAGAGGGAAGGAGGAAATGAGAGCGATACATTCTTTCAACTGAATACACACGCACAAGCACCCTGTCCTTCACTCATCACTCCAGATATGACGCGTTTACAATATTGCCTCTACTGTATGTATTTGTGTACGTGCTTTTCAGTGGAATGGGTGCGCCCATTCTTCAAACCCCTTCCCCCTCCCTTACCCAAAGTTTTCTACTGTGTGGTCCAGTCAGTTTCTCCTTGACCATGTGCCCTGAGTGTACTATGCTCATTCACAGACCTGTATATCGCCATGCTTTGTCAGAGTCTACATCCTTTCTAAGCGCAGCGTTCTACTTCATCGCGTATCACCCACCGTTAAAGGTCCCTTTTTCTACTACCAATCATCCCGTTTTAATTCTGCCTTTTCCCTCTTTTTTCTTTATTCACTATGGATTAATGAAGGGAAGTTGAGCGCCATTTTCTACCGTTTCTTGACACAAGTCCTAGCCCTAAATAGAATATGCCAGATACTATTTCATTCCTTCATGCTGCGGCCTTATCTCTCTAATAACGACTCTTATTGTTTCCTCAGCTTGCTCATTTTCATCTACCGTAAGCTCACCCCACCAGTATCTGCATAGTGTTTTGTGTTCTTTCAAGTTTGTTCAAACCATGGGAGCATCAAACTGTATGTTTTTTTGTATGAGCATTCAGTGTCAGTGACACCATTCTCAACCTTTTGTAACACGCAGCTCCAAACTTTGTGAGGTGCTTTCACGAGGAGAGACAAGAGACGAGAGACGAGAGGAGAGGAGAGTCTGTCTTGCACTACAATTTTGTTTACTACTGGCTCAATGGTACGACCGGGAGTTTGAATGACGATGTGGGGGAGACCGACTGCGTGACCTGGATGTACGCCTGGACCATCTATGTTCTCGTCTTGTCCTAGAACGAGATCGAGAACGTGAGCGAGAGCGTGACCTGCCCCTTGTCCGCGAGAAAGACCGAGAACGCGACCGCAAACGACCTCGATTTCCATGTGGTTCTGGTCGCTGTGTGAAGGTATAACTGCGATGGCTTCGATCTCCACTGCGACTTCTACTACTCTTTCGATACCTGTGTGTACTCCTGTCTCTGTCTCTATCTCTGTCTCCATCTCTGCCTCTGCCTCTACCTCTGCCTCTGCTACGGCTACGACTACGGCTTCGACTTCGACTACGGTCTTGACGACTCCTACCTCGACTCCTACTCTTACTCCTGCTTCTGCTCCTGCTCCTACTCCTGCTTCTGCTTCTGCTCACGCGTCTTTCGCGCTTGTGAGTGTGCCATCGTCGATTGTCGGCGCGGTTGTAAGTATCTCGGCTTCGACTCCTGCTTCTTGAGCGACTACCGGCAAGTCTTCGCTTATTTCGACTCGACTCTACTTCATTGACAGTCATCGCAGAGGAAGCGGATGACAATACAGCCTTCCTTGCATCCGAATCTTCGAGTTTCCTGTTATCGTCATCCAATTTTGACGACGAGGGCTGTGTGGTCGAAGAGGAGAGACCTGCAGCCAAGCTGGTGAACTGACCGCGGATGATGCTACTTGCAAATATTTCGTCATTCTCTCGAGCACGTTCAAGCTCCAATTCGCGTTCTTTCGTTTGCTTTTTGAGTTCGTTGGATCGAACTATGCAAGAATATTGTCCGAAATATTATAATACAGAACGAAATGAGAAACGGAAAGGAGACCACATGGCAAGTTCAAAGAGGAGAATAAAGCGGCTGTAGAAAATACAATTGCCCAGTTCATGTTTCACGTCGATGCGCTGTATTCGCTTCTCCTGGTAGATAAAACGCTTTTTCGAAAAACAAAAAGCCCCGAATCCTCCAGCTTACTTTGTACGCCAAACAATTTTCCGTTTCCTATTCTACCACTCCTTTCCATGACCTCTCAACTTGTCTGCTTATTATCCCTCAATGCTTTCCCCAACATGGAAATAAGTGACAGCCATCGTGAAAGGAACCAATAAGCAAAGGACTTCTCGATGCTCGCCCAAAGATGAGCAAAGTCAAGAAGCCCCTATATCTCTTCACGCGTGTTTTCTCCTTATAGAGATTGGATGACACTTACTTGATTGATCAAGACCTTGGCGCATACGCTGACGGAGTTTTTCGGCTAGAGAAAGTGTAGGCTTTTTTGCAGGAGAACTGACATTGCCTGACGTGGCTGTAGCAGTTGAACTGGGAACAGATTTTACAGCTGGGCTCTTGGCCACGAGTCCCGATGGCTTGGCGTGAGCTTGCATTGGTGGCTCATCATCGTAATATGGGTTACTGGTGGTGTCCGCATCTGAACTGTCATAGCCTCCATCACCAGGGGCTCCGTGGCTGTCGCGCCCAGAGGCCGGCCTGACCTCAAACTCGGAAATAAACTCCTCCTTGACAGGCTGTGGCGAAGGGGAACGAGATTCCGATCCAGAGCGACTTGAAGAGCTAAAAGTGGTATTGTTTCCATTACCAGCAACAATAAAAAATCGGATGATAGGAAGAGGGGGGGGGAGAAAGGGTAAGAACTTAGATTGCTTGAACACTCAGGTATGCATTGACACTTTAAACATTATTCTTTCTCCCATTTTTGTCTCTCTCTCTCACTCATTTTGATACCTTGCATCACCATAGGGTTCATAAGAAGGGCTGTCACGCCGGCTACTTCGATTATAAGGAGAACGAGATCGGCTCGAACGACGACGGCGACGGCGTCTATGGCGCCTACCACCTCGGCCTTTTTGATCTCGGCCACCGTCTCTATCGTCGTCATCGCTACCATCACCTCTAAGTATCTCGTCGATTTCACTTTGTTTCAGAGGTTTTTTTCCCATCATAGTTCTCTCCAAATTCTAAGTACAAAAATATAATACAATATAAAGGTTAGTAGTATCCTTGATGTGTTGCTGCAGTTGAGAGCATGCTTTGCTTCCGCGCAGCACATTCGAGGGAAGGAGGAGCATTGTGACACCTGTCAGCTCATACCAATGCTGTAACCTTGAGTTGCCGCACTCGGGACTCTTGGTCTCGTTTGGCAACTTTCAGCATCTGGAAATAGTTTTTGATGCCGTAGGGTGAGGCCATCTCATCAAGGCGATCGCGATCCTGAGCCGACAATTCTTCCAAGTGATCCAAAATGTTCTCCTCTTCCAATGCAGTAGGTGCATGGTCGATCAGTGATCCTTTCCCTCCTTGAGCAGCACTACTGTCGTCATCGTTATTGCCAACGACCTTGGTGCCGTAGTTGAAGCCAAACGATGCTGGCGCAGTGGTGGATGATTTCCTATAATAGGTGAGTTAATCAGTGATGATTAATAGAAGATCATGGAGCGACGGTGCAGCATTCAAATCGTCCATAACATCCGTATGCTCAAGTGAAAATTTCATTACTTGTCGGCGGACTGCTTGCCGATCATTGCATTATGTCGGGCAACAAGCTCGTTCCACTCTTCCTCGTTCTCCGCAAGACATTGTTCCTCGGACACTATTTTTTTATTATCATCATTATCATCGTTCAGATATTTAGAAATAGGGCACAAAGGTGATGCTCTGTCTCTGATCAAGATAGTTTCAATTAAAAAAGTACGAAAAGAGATAATAAGAAAAGGTCGATAACTTACCATGAAGTCGAGTTTTTTCGATAAGGTCGTGATATCGTTCAAACTGAAGTTCATTCCCTATCCCGTCCTCGTTTTGTTCCTGTTTCTGGCTTGCGGCAAGCATGGCAGGTGTGTCGATGGGAACATAATCCAGGAGTGCTCGACCGTCGAACCGATCGATTTTAACGGCAGGGTTCAGGGACCATGGCATTCTTTTTTTTGTATAGTTTGTTGAAAGATATTAAATTCACAAAAACGACAAAACTTTCCGCGGTTAGAGATTTATCGACTGATCCGTAGTTCCTGGTTAAATGCCTCTCTTGGTTACTGATGTAAAGCCGCGATTGCGAATATCAAAGTGCATAAACCCTACAAATTGGCAGGATCCTCCTGGGAAGCAAAACTTTCGGCATTTTGAACTATGATGAAGCAAACAAGAACATGATTCCACATACACAACGGTTAGCCAGCTGATAGAGTAGGCGAAGCATATGAAAAAGAAAATTGATCCTGTAGTGATAGCCTACCAAGCTTGACTGCAGTTCCTGAAATCCGGAGTAATTGCATCGGATCGCCGAGCTAGATTGCAGACACAAAATTGAGGAGTCCTGTGGGTTAGCATAAACCTTTCGTGTCTCCGTAGCTTTGCATCGTTCGTCCTTATTTTTTTTCGGTAAAGATTTCTCCACAATACCCGAGACTCAAAGTACGCTCGCCGGCGTTGGGCACGACGCTTTGCGTCATTGATGATATCCTTGACGCGTTTCTCCTCCTTGGCGAGACTAGCTTTGTCAAAGATAAAAGTAAGCAAGCGATGCAAAAACCCACAGAACATGAGGTCATGGCATTTACAGTACTCCCAATTTTCATCTTCCACCAACAATTGGCTGTCAATTCATTGCTCTTCAACCGTCTGTCGCATTGTCCACGTACGTCTTCCACATTGTCGGCAGAGATTGAGACTACAAAGCTGAACAATAAAGAACTAAAGTAACTTCAAAGTTCAAACGTCAAACTCCTAGCAAGCCACACCCACTCATACAAACCTTGCCACCAAAAACACACGTTGCAAAAATGAAGCATTCCCACTTGTTCATTGCTTCTTCACCCAAGTCATTCATACCATGGGCGGGAACACGACGCCACAGAGGCAATCGACCATTTCTGCCTTCTTCAAACCTGTTTCTTCTCCCAACAAGAATGCCTCGGCGGAATCCTCTAACAAAGAAAACAATGGGCAAACTTCCCCCAAAGCCAGTAACAGTAGCAGTGGCAACGGCGGCAAACGAACCATGCCGTCTACTCGAACCAAACGCACATTAGGATCCTCCGCTTCACCACAAAAGAAACAAACGGGCCATGGTAGTCGATCGCCTCACAAACGCGCTCCTTCTTCTCTAAGCGATGCCGATGACAGTGACGACGAATACAAACCAGCAAGAGAGGATAATGACGACCAGCACGATGAAACTCCACTCTTGCCTGAGGAGGTGGAGGAAGAAGAAAACGAGGATTCACCCTTGTCGCGTCGACCACGAGCTCCTGCTAGCACATCGCGCTCGTCGTTCCTAACTGCTCCCAAGACAACAACATCGTCATCTTCATCCTTGGCCTCCAAATTTTCCTTCAAGAAACATACCCCTTCGAACAATATTAGTTATTCCAAGGATGCGGCAATATCCCCCAAAGAGACGGTTTTAGAGGATTCAGAACAACGGCCTGACATGGTTGACGTGGGCGATTCTCAAACACCAGGCGACTCTGCATCAGTGGAGATGGACGAAGAGAAGGCTGCGCGTCGGGCTAGGTTTCTGGACAAACTTGGCAACTTTCGATCGTCGGCTGCGATCCCACCCAAGGAACATGAAAAAACCAATCAGGAGGAGGATGGTGATGATCGTGAGGAAGAGGACGGAGATTCTAGTTTTGTCATGTCGTCCAACTCTCGTAACAAGCGAAGGCGGCTGATTGTCTCAGAGAGTGAGGGTGATGATGGCGATAGCGACTTGGACTATGTCGACGGCGACAACGAGGCACGAAACAAGGCGTCCAAGAGTAATGCCAATGAGGTTGGTAGTACGAAGAAAATGAAGCCGTCCACAGCAACAACGGCAACGTCCAAGTCTTCTTCCAGTACGTCGACAACAGACACAAATACAGGGCAGGATGCCTGGAAATCCATGTTTTTCAGCAGTGGAAGCTCAAAGGGGAAGAAAGACAAACCCCCCTTCACACCGCTTGAGAAGCAGTTTATCGAAATCAAACAGCAGTATCCTGACGCTATTCTGTGCATCGAAGTCGGCTACAAGTTTAAATTCTTTGGTGAGGACGCCCAGGTGAGTTTTATTCTTCTCAGTAGCGACATGGATAATGTCACGTACACATATCAGCACGATACTAATGCTTTTTTTTATTTTGCTTTGCGACAATCTAGATTGCATCCAAGGAATTGAGTATTGCGCACTTCATGGACCACAATTTTTACACCGCTAGTATACCCGTTCATCGTTTGGATGTTCATGTGCGGAGGTAACTAGTTTTTTCCCTTCGTTACCTGCTCTCATGCCTCCGCTATATAATAATTACTCGAGTCTTCCTAATCACTCACTCTGGGTTCCTTACTACTGTTGCATAGACTTGTCCATGCAGGCTACAAAGTCGGCGTTGTGCGACAAACAGAGACGGCCGCACTAAAGTCGGTGGGTGACAACAAGAGCGCACCATTCACACGCAAACTGACAAATCTGTACACTAAAGCAACGTTTCTGGAGAGTCTGGAACAGGATGTTGCTGGCTTGTCTGCGGACGCATCTTCGCCATCATCACATTATCTGGCCTGCATCGTTGAGGAACTACAAGGCGGCATGGGAGCCGACGAGCGTGTCAAATGCTCTATTTTGGCTGTTCAGCCAGCAACAGGAGATATCGTGTACGACGAGTTCCAGGATACATATATGCGCTCGGAGCTCGAGACACGATTGCTGCACATCCAGCCGGCAGAGCTCATCCTGCCAGAGAAAGGCCTTAGTCCAGCGACGGAGAAATTGGTCCGGCACCTATCGATGCCAAGTCATGGATCCGTAGGTAGTGGACGGCATAGCGAGGTGCGGACGGAGCGATCACAGGCGTTCCACAAGTATAACAAGGCATTTAGTCTGGTGTCTGAATTTTACTCAAACATTTTGAAAGAGGGGCAGCAGCGGCAGGAACAGCAGCAACAGCACCGCCAGAAAGAGCAAGAGTCCGGATCGTCCTCAAAAGCAACTGCAGCAACGATAGAGGATCGCCTCGCTGGCCTGATGACAACGGTCATAGGACTTCCACAGAATGTGATTGTGGCGCTGTGGGCGATGATTGATCATTTAAAAGCGTTTGGGTTAGAACACGTCTTTGTCCAGACAAAGTACTTCCAACCGTTCCACACGCTTTCGCACATGCTTCTGAATGGCAACACGCTGAACAACCTCGAGATTTTCCGCAATCAGACGGACTGGAGCGTCAAGGGTTCGCTCCTTGAGATCTTGGACCAGACCAAGACGGGCTTTGGACGAAGGCTGTTGAAGAAATGGGTAGGGAAGCCTTTGGTGGACCGCCGCATGCTACAGCAGCGTGTCGATGCCGTCGAAGAAATTTTGGCCAAGCAAAGAGGCACTGGCGGCGGAGATGGCCAACCGAACGAAGCATTGGCCAAGGTGGAAAAGTGTTTGACAGGACTGATGGATCTCGAGAAAGGCATCTGTCGCATCCACTATGGATATGCCACCCCAAAGGAGTTTTGGCTTGTCTTGAAGACGTTCAACAAGATCTTACAGCTCTTTCCTGAGCGAGTGGGTAGCCGTGGCAAGAGTCGAAAAATGAGGGCGATAGCTGGCAGCGATGATGAGCATGACGCGTCAATAGGATCGGAGGACTTTGGTCTCGAGTCACCATACCTAAACGAGTTGATAGCATCCCTGACAGTGGCATCGGACTCAGTGCTCTACTTTCTGAATGCTTTGGATGAGCAGGCCGCGAAACAAAACGATAAGGTCCGATTGCTGGACCGAGAACTGGCTGCAACAAAGTGGCCTGAGATCCTGCAACACGAGGCTGATATCGAAGAAACGGAGGAACAGCTGCGTCAGCATTTGAAAGAGGTGCAGAAACTGCTACGGGAGCCACGACTCGATTTTACAAGCGTAGCCGGAATTGATTATCTAATTGAAGTCAAGAACAAAGATACGCCCAAAGTACCAAAATCGTGGGTCAAGATCAGTGGGTATGTTTCTTGATAACTATATTCTCTTTTCCATGTACTTTTAGTTCTACGTTTTTTACCACGTTTACTTACTAATGTATTCCATTTTTATGTATCTCTTTAGAACTAAACAGGTTTCACGTTTCCATACACCAGAGACAACCAAGTTGATCCACGCCAAAGCGCAGCACCAAGAAAGGCTAACGCTACGGTGTACCGAGGCGTTCAAAGAACTCTGCAAGGAATTTTCAAGCCAGTATGAAGTCTTTCGCGATGTTGTACAGGCACTGGCGACGCTCGACTGTCTGTTCTCGCTGGCGGCAGTGGCACGAAGGCCAGGATACTGCAAAGCGGAGTATGTTGATTCCGAGGATGAATACGAAGATGGAGAAAAGTCAGAAGCAGGTATGGCGAGTAACGTCGGTGGCCGGCGGGGCCAACGTGGCCGAGGTGCGTCGACGGTGATTGAGATCAAGCAAGGACGGCATCCGATGGTTGAGCAAATGCTCCAGGGCAGTGCGGGCACCGACTTTGTGCCGAACGATGTGGACTTTGGCAAGCGGACAACACCGTTAGTTACTTGTTCAGCGTCAACCGAGAACGACAGAGAAGCGGTGGCGGCGGCGCTAGAGAGAGACAAGTGGACGTCAGACGAACAAAAGACAATGATCCTGACAGGGCCCAATATGGGAGGCAAGAGCTGCTATATTCGGCAGGTAGCCTTACTGTGTTTGATGGCACAAATCGGGTCGTATGTGCCAGCGGAGCGGGCACGACTTTCGTTGCTGGACGCAATCTACACACGGATGGGGGCGTCGGACAATCTCTTTGGTAACGAGTCAACGTTTATGGTCGAGCTGCAGGAGACTTCGGACATTTTGCGAATGGCAACCCCAAAGTCGCTCATCATTTTGGATGAACTCGGCCGTGGTACGTCTACACTTGACGGCGTCGCAATCGCATATGCTGTGCTCAAGTATTGCGTAACGGAGATCCGTGCCACAACGCTGTTTGTGACCCATTATCCATCCTTGGCAGAGGTCGCGAATGAATTTCCAAAGGGACGTGTCCGGAACTATCACATGGGGTTCATGGCCACCAAGAACATTGTCGAAACGTCGCCTTCTACGTCGTCTGGAACTGAAGCACAAGGGAGTACCACCCCTACAAAGGCATGGATTGATTCTGCCGAAGATCACCAGGAGGTCTCGGAACATGATGAAATCGTCTTTTTGTACAACTTGGTGGAAGGTGTCTCGCTCAAGTCCTATGGGTAATAATACTCTTGCAATATTTGCAGGCCTGTGTGTTGCTATTTGGAAGTCAAAGTGAGATATTAACATCATTCGTCACATTTTATCTACTGGTTCTTATCATAGTCTGAATGTGGCACGTCTGGCCAAGTTACCACTGTCAGTGATCGCACGGGCCAAAGACAAATCAAAAGAATTGGAGATTCTGCTTGAGCAACGGCGACAGAAGCGGCGCCTGAATACCAACGACACATCAAAAGGCAAGAAGCGCCCTCATGCCGATGTTTCTGTCGATGACGATTACGATGGACAGAGTAGTTCCCTGAGTGCTCGACAGCTACAATCAATCGAGATGTTGCGCCGCATCTGGGATTGTAAAACTCCCGAGCAAGCAAAGAAGGTTTTTGACCTTTGCCGCTAAACACACTCTACTCCTTGGATCAATAAAAACTTTTGTGAATAAGAACTATTATAGTTACTTTGTGCTGTTTATTTGATTTTCTCTTTGAATGAGATAAGATGAGAAAGAAATTTTCCACAAAAGAACCACTGACGAAATCCACAAAAGCGTAATATACATGAAACGTGAAAGAAAAAAAATGTCCTCCCGGAATAGGGTAGAGAATAGCATTGGCATTGGGAGACATGAAATTGAACCACCATGATAAGAGCATCCAAAGAAAATAAAGAATATGTACGTTAGGATGCGAGAATAAAAGAGCCATAACAATAAAAGGAAAACGAAAAAAGCAAAGCAGACAAACAAAGGGTTCATAATAGAAAATAGAAACAACAGCGCTGCCGGATAAGGCACGCACACACACAAAAAAAATATAAAGAAAACATAAACCTGGTTTGATTCATCGTCAGAGCATTATTGCTGCTGAGCTTGTGATTGTTGCTGCTGAGGTTGCTGCTGCGTCGAGACTTGAGACTGCTGCTGAGACTGGAACTGAGGTGGCTGTACATGCTGACCAAGATGGGGGTGCATGCTATGTGGTGGTGCCTGGTGTGACAAGAACATGCCTGTGGATCCACTCATCTGTGTTGCCATGCCTGTTGCATCTGTGCCATTCATGCCAACACCTACACCAGTTGCCATCGCCAGGTATGGATTAAAACCGGTTGCCGCCATCATGCCTGGGTGGTACATCGTTGTGATTGCCTGGTGGGGCATATACAATCCGTTGGGACCATAAAAGGCTGCCATTTGGTGACCGGGATAGGCTCCAAACATTTGCGAAGGGAGAGGCGCATAGAATCCTGCTGGATGAGCAACAAATGTAGCTGTCTGTGACATGGAAACGCCTGCGCCGTTCGAGTGGGCTCCCATCTCGGTACCTGACTCGGAACCTTTGCCTATATTTGCTGCTCCTGAGGCTCCTGCTCCTCCCAGAGACGGATGATCGCCAACAGTATCGCCACCTGAAGCGGGCTTCATCGACATCTGAGCCTGCAGATGTTGCTGCTGTTGCTGTTGCTGATTTGTTGCCATGGCCACATAGAAATTAGCAGCTGTGGCTGCAAATTCCTGCTGAGGATACACCAGAAGACTGTTTGCGACGGCACCGGGCATTGTCGTATTAGAACCTTTGCCATCCACGTCCTCACCACCGCCAAGCACTACCTTGATCTCCTCCATGAGCCGCTTGCAGCCTTGCACGTTGAGCACGTTGAGCTTCTGCAGAGAGGTTTTGACCTTTTCCGCCAGAGCTTGCTTTTCACTCAGCTCAACATGGGGCGAAGCCAGAATCTTTTGAATCAGACTGATGCCATGAACCTGATCGCCCAGAATCTCCTCTAATGCTGCATCATTTGTTGAAATGGCCTTCAGCAGAAGGTCCCGCGCATCTGGCTCCTGCCGCTGATTGATCACCTTGAGCACCGTAAGCGATGCCAACTTATGGGTAGCCAGCGAAGCGACGTGGGGCGCCAAACGAGGCGCCAACACACGGTATCGCCCAGCTAGCTGAGAGTTGTCCAATAGCCATGTTAATAGTAGGGCGCCATTAGGGTTGGTGGCCAACGCCAATGAGTTTTGGACAACAGCCACGGCCACTTGTTTCTATGGTAGATGCAAATAAAGGATGGATTGGAAAAGGCGTTTTAGTAACATTACCTTGGAGAAGACTTGCAAGTATATTGTTGTAGAAGGCAATGGTATTTCATTACCTGTTGACGCTTGGTGACATGTTGGCTCTCGAGCGATGCTCGCATGGCACGAGCTCCGAATCGACCTTGAGCAATCTCCCAAAACTTATCAGCCATTGCTTGGAAAATAAATTCGTTGTGTTGTGCGCCAAGTCGTAGGCAGCACTGTACCACGTAATTACCAAATTGATCCAGAAGAAGTGGTGGGGTGTAAGGTCGCAGATGTGTACAGATCAGCTCAATCTGAGGTGTCGTCTTAGCGCACTCAATAATCTTCTGTGCAGCCCATGTGCCGTTCTTGTGGATACCAATCGATGCCAGATGGGGCGCGATGGGCTCTAGCATCTTCGTCTTTTGTGTCTCAGATGCTCGCTCGAAGAACTTTTGAATCACGGTGTTGCCAATGTAATCTAAACATATAACCAAAAGCGTAAAGTTGTTAACAAATCGAGCCACAAGATGTCAAGCAATAAAAAAAAGAGCATCAAACACCTGAAATGCACTAAAAGTGATGGCTTACCACTGCAGAGCTCAACAATCTCATCCATGCATTCATTGGCAAGGGCATCGACTTCCTTGACGGTACAATGGCCACTATCAAGACGTTTACGAATCTCGCGAAGTCGAGGAGCATCCAGTCTTCGACGAGGCGACGGCTCTGGGACTGCAGGAATCGATGTGAAGTAGGTAATTGGCTCCAGATTGAGACGTAGCTCCTGAGTCGCATCCGGATCGACATCCTTATCAAACTCTTGCATCATAGCCAGGCGCTCAAAAGCAGTATCTTCAGGCGATGACGCCGCATCCTTCTCGGCCGCGGCTGACGACGTCAGCGCCTGCCCGTTGTTGGCGAGTGTCATCATATTGAGCATCATATCAAACTCGGCTTTGCCTTCGACATCTTGCTGCTTAGACAGGCCGGTGAGTGATGTCGATGAGCCCGACTTGCTATCGGCGTTCAGCGTATTTTCTGATCCAGCAAGATCGTTTTGTAGGGTATTAGGGCTATCGCTAGGCGATTGCTTCGTTGGCACCTTGGCAAATCCAACGCGGATGGCACCGGTGCCCGGACCAAAGGCCTCTTGCCCATGCATAATCTTCTTGGCTGTGATGGCATCTTCAATATTCTCAAAGTTGATAAAACCGCATGACTTGTGTGCAAGCACGCGAGCAGATTCGATAGGCCCAAAATGAGAAAAAATGGCATGAAGAGCCACTGGAGTGGTAGCTGGTGGTAAATTGCCAATCCCTAAAGTTGAAATGTGGAGATAGAATAATGATTTGTTAGATTTCACCGCTCCATTGTACTTTTCTAGTGTGAGAACTTTATGCAAACAGTATTCATTGAGCCACTTTTCCCATTTATCATGAACAGAAAAGTATACATACATAGCGCACGAGTAGATTGGAGAGCATTCGAGGAATCCGGGTTGATGAGTACTTCAGTCTTGCCAAATCCGACACGGACGACATGGTTACCGACACGGCCTCCACAACGCTCGGAAATGTCCTCTTTGGCGCGCACTGCGTCCTCGATAGTCATGAAGTTCACGAAGGCACACTCCTTATCTGGCAACACACGCAAAGACTCAATAGGGCCGTAAGGGCTGCAAAGCTTCATCAACTCGTTTGTGGTCAAACTGGGGTCCAGATTGCCGATCCAGAGCGATCGTGTTGGCACCTGTTGCGTGACGTTGGCAGAGGAGAAACCATTTTCCTGCAGTGGCGGTGTCAGAGTACCTGGAGGTGTTCCTGTTGAACTATTGCCAAAATGCATACCTGCACCAGTGTGACTTCCAGCAGTGCCATTCAGCTCCTAATAAGACCAGTATTGAGATGGTTCCATATGAGGAACGGGGAAACGGATAAGAAGGAGTGACCCAGTCAATAAAAATGGATCAAAAAGACGACAGCAAGAGCCAGTTCCCATGCCCAAATTCCATAGGTAAGCATTTGAACGGAGGGAGAATGGAGAGAGACGGGGGAGAAGGAAGAGGGAGGGCAGAAAAGGTACAACCTTGGGGAAGTGAAACTCAGATCAATGTTTGCCACACCCAACAGGTCTGAAATAAGACATCGTTCACACACACACACTAGAAGAGAGAATAGGCAAGAGAGGGGGAGGGGGAGGAGAAGAGGGATGGGAGGAAGAGCGGATGGAGTCATGCCCACGCAGACACTTGCCAGAGGGGAACAGTGGATTGCTGGCAAAGAGAAGGTGCGAGAGGACGAATGGGGATATCTCATGCATACTTCACACAAGTGTGCTTCCTGTGGTTTAGTTGGGAGCTGGACAATATCCGGTGCAATATCCATTGTTGCATGTTGCAAATGGTTTTTTGATTTGATAATTATAGCAACAGGACCCTCAGTCGCCCATTCCACCGCAAATGCGCTTACTCCCGTCTCTCTATTTTCTTCCACTGCCTCTCTCCAGTCTCCGCCCCTCCCCTTTCCTCTTCTCCCACTCCCAATTCGCCTATCCACGTCGATAGAACATCCTCCTATCCCCTTCCCCCATCCTGCGTTTGTTTTCCGTCGACCAATCGATAAGTGGTCCAATGCGTGTTTTTGGTTTGTTTCTTTACCTGATGGTCTGCGGTAAGGGACACACTGAGACCGCTGCTCTCGAGGTGATGCTGGTGCAAGGCCAGAAGGTGGTGATGGTGATGGGGAAGATGGTGGTGGGAGTGGCCCAGCGTGACATCATCCTGAACTCTATTCACTCCCAAGCCATGCTGGCTACCAGAGGTGACCAGGTTGAGACTGCTGGTGCGGCCGTGACCAAGAGCCTTGAGATTTGCGACGGCACCAGCGCCGAGTGACGGCGTAGTGCTTAGACTACCGCTGCTATTGGTGTGTGTATGAGTGTTGCCCATGCTACTGCCGCTGCTGCTGCTTACACCACCGCTGTTGTTGCTACCGACATGGTTGATCGCAGCTCCCGTGGCTACTCCTGAAGCTCCCGCTGTGGCCGATGCTGATGCTAACGCAGACGAGTTGCCAACAATTTCGGCCAGCCGATCGGCGCCTGCGCTTGTTGTCCGCTGGTGTGTTTGGCGCGCCTTCATGTCGCTGTAACTTCGTGGGCCAGCAAGGGCAAACCGGCGCTGCTCATCCACAATGTCGTTGGGAATCTCGAGGAAACCCATGCTGATGGCGCGTGGTCGTGAGTGCGTCTGGTGGAATTGATGAACACCCCCTGCTGACGTGGCAGGGAAAACGACACCCGTCGAGGAAGTTCCCGAAGACGGCGAGCTCGACGTGAGTTGCCCCACATTATCTCCTTGCTCGTCTTCGAGTACCTCTTGATACGTTGGTTTGGCTGTGACCGAGTATGACCGGAGTCGGTTGGCTAGGCTCAGGCTCGGCATGAGCAACGACGAATCCATAGTAGTCTTGTGTAAGTGCATATCAGACGTACCATTGACGACTGCCGACAGTGAAGCAAACGATGACGATCGACTGCGGGCACCCAAGGCATCGAGTGTTGTATTGGATGAGGTTGTCGAAGACGCAACAACGTTTTGGTTATTAGATTGGCTAGGGATAGTAGGAGGGTCATCAAGGCCAAGAGCATCAAGAGTGCTCATAATAGCATTCTCGTTCTCAGAATCAAACATCATTTCGCGCGTGGTAGGGGTCGTCGCTGGACGGTCGCTCCCGGGTGAGGCAGGCTCACCCCAGCTCGACGTGAAGATCGACGGTCCGAACGCAGCCGAGATAGAAGCAGATGGTAATGTCAGTGATCCGGATCGGTGACGGGTCGACAGGTGTGGGGGTACAAGAAAGCTTGGTGTCCTCCGCAAAGGCCTGGTCGACTTGCTATCGAGCTGTGAAAATGCTGCCACGTTGGCGCCCGTCGAGCCAATGGTGTCCTCTCCAGTACCTGTTCCAGCTCCTCGTCCACTCCCGGCAAGGAATGCAAGGGACGATGGTCTTGAAGGCAAGGTATCTGCTCGTGCACGTCGGATAGCAGCGAATGAAGGAATGGGCGCGGCATGGTCGGGTGCTGTTGTGGTGATGATGGGTGGTAAACCACTAATGCTGGTATTGGTGCTGGAGGACGAACTGCTGGTACTAGCGCAGCTGCCGTTGCTCCCAGACGATGTAGAGGAGCTGGCTGTGACCGAGGACATTATAGATAGCGAAAGGCTTGAAGACAGGTCGGGGGTGGAAGGACCCATCAATCCAATCAGGATGGTAAGTCAATGAGAAAGGAGACAGAGAGAGAACACTAGAGAACAAAGTAGGAATTGTTGGAGATTATGGAAAGACAAGGGAATACGTAGTAGTGAATGAATGTAAAGGGGTGAAGGGATCAATGTCTAGAGGATGTCATAGGCGGAAGAGAAAAGCGGAGAGAAGAATAAGAAGGAATAAAAGAGAAAGTAACTAAGAGAGGGGAAAGGACAAAGAATGAATAAAAGAATGAATGGAGGAGCCCAGCGGATCTCAATGCAATGTAGGGTACACTGGTGAGGACAGCGGGAAACGAAGACAACTTGAATCACAATAGGAGAAAGCAAGGAACGCCCAAAGTAAAGAGAGACCACAAGTGGGCAACCACAACACACACAACGTACACAGACCGACTTTGGAAAGGACCGAAGCAAGACACGGACTCACGAATGCACACGCACACGAGGGTCTGAATGCAATTGCCAGAGATACTTGGTTGTGTGGGGGAAGTGACTTGGCTGGTGGTGGCAACCGAAAAGAATTAAGACAAGTACTCCGATGAAATGGAAACCGAAAAGAAAAAAGGGGAGGAAGGTGATGAATGAGAGAGAATGAGAGCAGGGTTTGGGACGCGACGGGATTGAGAGTGAGAAAAGAAAAGAGAAGAGAGAAGGAAAAGGAGAAAGGAGAACGGGACAAAGTTCAAAGTGAGGGTCGAGTTGAGGGGAAGGAGCTAAGGGGAGAGGCGGAAGGAGAAAGGGGTTGGGGGAAGGGCAGCCCATTGTCCATCCATCCATCCATCCAACCCATTGGAGCACTCCCATACACATACTCAACACATATCTTTGCCCCTCCCCATGGATGTTGACCAGATCAAGTGCACTTGACAATAATATGTGACATGTTACTATTGTTGTTAGCTTCTCACCCCATGCCCTCTTCGTCGTAGCACATGCAATTGGCATTTGTTCTCTCCTTTGTCACATATCACATTCTCTGAAGATTCGATCCCTCTGCACATCACTTAGTTCTGTGCACAGATG
The DNA here is from genome assembly GCA_016098105.1 of Actinomortierella wolfii. Lineage (NCBI taxonomy): Eukaryota > Fungi > Mortierellomycota > Mortierellomycetes > Mortierellales > Mortierellaceae > Actinomortierella > Actinomortierella wolfii. The sequence continues at coordinate 42,216 of JAAAIY010000177.1, forward strand.
GAATGACACACTCACTCTTCCTCCACTGAACAGAAGGAACGTTCCCTCCGCAAACAATCTGCTTCATGCAAAATGTCTTTTTTTTTTAACAATGCCGTTTTTATTGAAGAAAAAGGAAAGAAAATACTATGGCCAGAATGAGATGTTCATATATGTGGAGAAATTTATCATAACAGTGCTCTTCAGGTACATTGAATGCTCATGACTTTTCATTGCGGTCGCTTCTAGTTGTTCTGTCCGAGGAGAACGAGCTTGTACGGTTCACCAACTTGGCGAATGCACTACCAATCTTTGATCGTGGCGATTTAGGAGTGGCACTGCTGATATTACTCTCGCCGCCATCCTCTGACCCACTGCTGCTATACAGCGATCCGCTTGATGAATTGCTGCTGACAGTTGAAGTTGGGCTTGCAACACTGCCACTGCTGTTAATGACGCTGGAAGTGTTAATAGACAGCCCCTCTGATTCTAGATATGCACGCTTGGCCGACTCGCTCAGTGGGCTTGAAGGTGGCGAGGAACCCTTGCCATTCAGATTCGAGCCGCGGCGAGATCGCATCCGGCCGAGGACGCCATCCTCGCCCATCAGAATCGAGATGAAATTCTGGAACTGGCCAGAGTTGCTTCGAGTTCGCGTTCCCGATGACGACTTGCCAGAGCCATTCTTGCTACCACTGGACTTGCTTCCGATCGTTACATCATCGAAAGCAATATCATCAATACCCGACCAGTACTTCTCTTGTGCCATGGCCATGGCATTGCGTGCAAGAGCTGTGCGAAGGACGGGGTCGTGCTTCTGGAAGAAGAGACTCGTGCGCGGGGCTGGCAACGCAGGCGTCACTGGCGATGGGCTGCGTACAATCGTGTCGCGCTGCATAGCCCGGTTGGCAAACGTCTTTGCGTCCACTGGCGTTGTGGAGACCAAGCCGCTAGTGCTGTTAGCAAGGCTAGCCTGCGCTGCCTCGCGTTCTGCCAAGGACATAGCCTCCGTGGCTGCAGCCACCAGGGCAGCCTGTGCAGCCTCCGCCTTTTCAATCTTGCGAACCTCCTCAAAGGCAAAGCGCATGTCGTTGAGTGCATCGACAATGTGATCACCAAGCTCCTTGGAGCCAAGGTGCTGTGAGGTGATACAGAAATACAGCTCCGTCTCCTTGACCATGTAGGCGCATCCAAAACCGTCTGGAACGACTTCACCCCAGCCATACGCAATAAAGCAGTCGTCTGAGATCTGAGAGGTAGACAGGCGCCAACGGCAGGCACGCGCAAACACTGGGTCTTGGAACAAAGCAGGAATCTCTTCGTCCTTGCCACGAATCAGGCGCAGGCCAAGCATATGGCGGTCAACAGCTTGGCCATCAACGGCCCAGGCTGTATACTGTGCATGGCGAGCAACTGCTTTACGGCACAGCTCCACACGTTTACGCAGGTCCACATCAGGGTTATCCATAGCCTCACAAAAGGCCTTGCTCTCATTCGAACATGAGCGAGCGGTTTCTGTGCGACCATGACGATACTTGCGAGTCGCAGCTGACTCGTAGGTAGCCACAACATGGCCGTGCTTGCGGTAGTAGGCTAGCTGAAGGGCCATCTGCACATAGGCATCCGGCGACATCTTGAAACCCTTGATCAAGCCTTTGCCGTAACCTTTGAAGATGGTTGGCACCATATCGTGGAGATCGACTTCACGCTGAAATTCGCGCTGCGCATTTTCGATAGCCTTGTCAAGGGCGGCATTTGAAACAAATCTGAGAGGCTGTGGCTTGTCCAGCGCAGAAGCACACTCATACAAGTCCTCTGCATTCAAATTACGGAAATCAGGCAGAGGTCTAGCTTCGGCCTCATCAATCATATAACGGCAAAGACGCGATGTAGGAGTGGCATCCATCTTTGAATGCTCACCATTCATACCGGCACGGCCGTTTTCAAAGACGATAAGCTGAAAGCACTTGTCGAACCAGCGATTTGTGCCATCGCCATGCCAGCAGGCACGCGAAAACTCTTCAGGAGTCTCAGGCGATGACTTGTCAAGACAAAGTAAGAACATGGACGATTCGAGCTTGGCCATGTGAGCCTTATTGGAGGCGTGGACCTGGAAGAAGGTGGCACGGTCTTGCGCAGCTTGGTCACGCTGACCCGTCGAGAGGATGCCGATGTTGGGCACAGCAGCCAGGCTACTATCGTAGGCCATCTTCTTGATGCGCTCGAGCTGAATCATGATCTCACGTGGGGTAAGAACGGAAGAGGGCTTGTTGGGGATGTGAAAGGTCTCGAAGACAAAGAACTTGCCATTGCAAACAACGCAGATGTGGTTGTTGCCCTCTGCAGGGTATCCAATCGCGCGGTCTCGAGGAGACTCTGCAATGCGGCTATAGTTGAAGAGGTACTGGTACATGTTCATGCAGAAGGGCGAATTTCTAGCCATGTCTGGTGTAAGAGTCCGCCTAGAAGAGCACGCGCGAAATTGTCATCGATATGGTTAGCATTTTGCTCCTTTTTTGGATCACCAAGATAGTGTTTGCTGATATTAGATAGAGAAGGAGAAAGGGGGAGAAGAACAATATTTAGGATTACAACAGAGAGGGGCATGGTTGGAGCATGGTAGCACGAAGTCTCCGGTTATCCAAATTAGGCAAACGCAGGAGGGCGCGGGCGTGTAATCAGAGGTGCTAACTGGGGGAAAGAGCATGTCAGAAAGGGATGAAACCCCTCCCCCCATTCCTGACAATCACCACCACCCAGCCGGTCCCGTCCCTCGTTCTCCTCCGGTGCCTCTATCGATGGAGAAAGTCCCTTGGCTGTGTTCAGAAAACCAATTATGATTTCCAACCTTTTCGCACTCCTCGTCCCCTTTTTCTTCTAAAGCTCTTCCATTTACTTTTTTTGATGTTGGCGATAGTTAAAAAATAATGAAGGAGCACATGAAAAGTATTGATACTCCTCCCATGTGCCTAGCAAAACTCTTTCACACATACACAGCCTAAAGGAAGTGATTTCTTATTCACTAATTTTGTTTCTGTGCTTTGAAAGCAGAAATGCTTCGCACATTGTGGAGAAAGGAATCAGAAGAATATACTAGTTCGGGCAGGTGGCTCTAATTCAGCGTTGCCAAGGTATTACTGACCCAAGCCTCTAATATAGTTGAACACCGAGTTGGTCTCTCAATAACCAGACGACGAAAGTGATAAAGAAATAAATGTGTCCGAACATTGCACTCTTGACCAACGGTCCCTTTCTTCCCAGATGAAAGAGCACGCGGAGGAAGAAAGGGATTGCCACCGAAATTTCGGAGTCTGGAAAGGGGGAGGGGTAAGGACATGTGGAAACGAAAGAAGTATGTGGGGAGAGGAGTATGGATAAATGTCGTCCAACTTACGTGTTGATCAACTCACGGAACTCAAGAGCGAGGCTAACAAGGAGTGCGGCACGGGCGGTCTGAGTGGGCATGCGAGCATCATCTTGGAAGCCAAAGTAGTAGTTTACGTAAAACGTGGATGCATCACGATGCGAAAAGTAGGCCCAGTCGTCCCACCATTCCGCCAGCCACGAGGTACCCCTCTCTTCACAGGCTTTGGCATGGTTGCGAAGACGCTGATCAAGGTCCCGACCTTGACCGCCTTCCTCTAGGAACACACGGGCGGCAGCCTGGGTCATGGCATATTCTTGATCGGTGGCCAGAGGACGGACAGATTCCAGATAACGCTCGATGGTCTGCTCGAGCGGAGGAATGGGAAGGTTGGGCAGCTCGGACTGGCCTCTGTCCATTACGCAGATCTTGTCGTCCTGAACGGGGACGGAAATCATGGCAGGGATATGCTGGTTGTTTGGAGGCATATGGGAAAGGAGGATGGATGTGGTTGCTGTTTAATTGCTGGTAGGGTATGATTGCAAAGAGCTGGAGAATGTATGTACAAACGAAGGTGTCAAGTTAAGTAAGGTCTACGAGACCAAAAGCCAAAAAAAAAATCGCAAGGTAGAGTGGAGAGTAAAGAGTGGAGAGAGGGGAGAGTGGAGAAAGAGTGGAGAGTAGAGATGTTTGAATGTGTGGTGCCGCAATGAAAAGAGTGAAAAAGAATGAGAGGAAGTCGACCTTTTAGCTGTTTTGGCCACAACTCTACGGTCACAATAACACCAGAGCGTCAGAGCTGCCGCGTGAACTGGATCCTAATAAGGGAAACGGTTAGGGGGATGACAGAGGCAGGAGTGACGATAGAGTAACGATAATATAATATATTATTGACTGAGGGACTGAATGGCTTGCTGGCTGGTTGGTTGGTCGTTGGTTTCCTCGTTGCTGCTATTACTGAAGCTGGGCGATGAATGGTGCTCCAGCCAATCATCGCCCAGCAAGCGCCTTTCTTCCCACATGACTGAAGGTTCGCTAGATTCCGGCACGGGGAGAATCAAGCTCGATTAACCCACAAGGCCAAAGTGTGAGTTGCGTGGATACCTCCTGCCTGGTATCCCTTGACTTTCCGAGTTGGGTATGCCAAAAAAGCCCTTTGTGAATTTTTCTCGCTTCCCTCTCTTCCTCCACAAACCTTAAGTGTAGTGTACGGTGAGTGTGAAATGTGTTTGTGTATGAGTGTGGAGAAAATTATCAACATCCATCTAGTTATTCAAATGCCGTCGTCCGGAATGAAATCTCTATCGCGAGGAGGGAAATTTTTGTGTAGCATCTTCTGCCGTGCCTGACACAGAGATGTGAAACAATCATCAGGGTACAAATTCCTGCTGTGTCTATCATCCCTTCGCTTCGACACGGCAGTTGCTCATTTTGGACGTTGGTGTATCTCAAGCTACGCAAAACCTACATAGAGCTTCACTCGCGGATTTTTTTCGCCTGCCATAGCCCGGGAAACTTAATGCATTTTTTCTAATTGACAACGGTCCTGCATGGCGTGCGAGGACTAAAATTATACTGGATATACCATGTCACACTCGTGCCAATCTTCTCCACCTATTGTGGTTGGAGTTGGCACTGTATTCATCCTACTCAGCATAATACATTCTCTCTTTGGCAAACTACAAGGAACTTCCTCATACACTTTCACCCAGCCCTCCAGTGACCCACTCCATTTCAGGAAGGCGCAACAAGCCGAAACTGACTATCGCGATTATATATTAGAAGACATTGGGCCATGACGTTCCATCATATCCATAATGCTTCGATCTTTCAAAATGGCCAGTAGACGTAGGCCCACTTAGGCAAACAATTTCGGGATCGTAGATATGGACATTCTGAGACTGGGCCTAGCTTGTTGAACTGCCAAAGTTATCCGGATGTATCTCTTTACCAGGGACTCGGGCATTTCAATACAGGAAAGGAAGAAAACAGGCGTTGAGGCTGCTTCATACATATGACCCAATAATGCCACTCCAAGAGACGCTGTCTTGACCTTATATTTAAGCGTCCTGCGCATTTCTCTCGAGCGTGTGGAATCTTCATTCTTATTCCAGTCAGAGAGGGATACTCTTTCCCATCCCCTGATTCCTCTCTACGGTTACCGGTAGGTGAGCTTAGTGAAACCCATCGCGTCTGATATCACTCTGTTTGGTGACAGTTGATGTAAAGCCACGTGCGCACCCGATTCGTCAAGTCTCGACCAATATGAACAGGTGGATTTTCATGATACCAGTTGACCATTGCAAAAACTGCCCGAAAGTTTTGTGTACTTTGAAAAGTATCTGTTCATATTTGTTGGATTGACCGTCGTCAATCTCTTGCATCGCTGTATGGCTTTGTGGAACGGCGTAAATGTATTTCCTTCAATAGAGGCGTTGCTTCTTCGACGCTTCATTGGGAGAAGCTATGTTCTGCTTCGTGACATTGCCTCAAAGCGAAGTAGGAAATGAAACCATAAATGACCAATTCGGACACCCATGCTTCGCTTGTCAGCTGCCCTTTAGAAATGAGTGGAAAGGCCGTGTCCTTCTCGGACCTTGACTACCGCGTGCATTTCGTGAAGTGCCAGGTCGCCCTCAGATACATGGATAAAGGAATCGAGAGTAAACGTAAATGTTTGCACGAATTTTGGCATCCTACCCTCTGTCACTTTGATATGGTGTAGTGTCACAAGTTGTCCTTGAGTACCGATTGTAAATCCGAATTCTAAAGAGGAATGGTTCCAGTACCTACAGCAGTCTCTTTGTCAGGTAAGACACTGATCCCATGTGGTTCAAAGGGACCAATGTTAGCCACTGGGATGTAACAAGTCTAACTTTTTAATAAACATACCAAGGTACAAAAGGGATTGCGAGAGAGGTGCGTCTACGCATACTCTATCAGAATACAGGATCAAAAGTTGGATGTAGGAATGGGGGAGATAGCCGCTGGAAACCGAGACTGGGCGAGAGTGGTTATAGTGAAGTGATTCTTGAAAAGGCTGACCCCCCCTAAGTGTGTTATCCCTGTTCCTGCCATTCTTGCCCCTGTTTTGATAGTGACTTTGGGAATGCCAGCAGAGTTGGATTGCGCACATGTTGGTCACGTGACAAGGAGCAGCCAATCAGATTACCATATGTGTTCAGATGGAATTCCTGGGTAGTTCGACTTGGAACTGCCTGTATACCAGGCTATCTCCTTTCCTCCTGAACACGGTGGGAAAAGTTCATACTTTTTTATTTTAGGGATGTAGATGTGTAGATGGCATAGTGGCTTGATAGTAACGTGGATACTTTTTTGTTTATATGACACTACACAACAGGTGTACTCACCTCACAATCCAATTGGAAGTAAAGGCCAAAACGCTGAGGAGATTTAACTTTTCTCTATTTCTCTGTCTGCTCGAGTTCCCCACTCATTTTATATACTCTTATTCATCTTGACAACTCTCTGTGTTTGTTGAGGTGTAAACCCCCATTCCCCACGCCTCTTCGGCTACATCCCTTTCAGGCAGCTGCAGACTACAAAAGCATCTGCATTTCTGCATATTCGCCCTCATATTACCAATGTCCCCTATCCTGTCGCTTCCATGCTCTTTTGGTTCGGAGTACAAGGCTGTGTTTTTTGTACTTGTGGTCTTCGTCTCCCTCTCAACCTTCCTGCGGTATGGTTTGGTCTCCAAAACCGATGGAACTAGCAACTGGAATGATGACCAGACACTGTCCCCGATCTCATGGTCACAAGGACCTACTCATGTCCACGACCCATCAGCCGAACGAGAGCTATTGCTGGATTTCATTCGTAATCAATGGACTCATTGCACACCATTAGATGCAACATCAGGATGGCAACTAGAGCACTGCACTTCGCCACCTACACCCAAAGCCTGCCAACAAAGTTCAGGCTACATTCGTATCCAACGCCTGCCATCCAGTGTGCCTAAAGACCCTTCAAAAACGACCTGTTTTAATTACACAACGCCAGGATTTCAGCCGCGCAGGCTATCCAATAATGCCACCCACCAGGACTATATCGCCTTCTCACTCGGTCCTGAGGCATTCCATGTAGAGATGGTTGGACCTGAACGCCACATCTGGGTTCAACAGCAGATATTAGAGAACTGCACCTATGCCTTGCCCTATCATGTCTCGACTCCTGGCCGCTATTGGATTGCAGCTGTCATGCATATTTTTGACAATTTTGAGGGTCTCGATGACCTCGCACCACTGGAGATGTGGCCTCTTGTTTTGAATGAAGCAGTCCTCGCCAACAACTCGGATCCAAGAGGACGATCGTTTGACGTGTGCCAGGTCGCTCACTTGCCCCCATCCCTGGAGTTGTATATTGGCTCACATTCAGGCGCTTACAAGGCTGACCCTCCACCCGCTACGTACGAGCAGGCTCTCAACGTTGACCAATATACATGGGTCAGCAGGTATCACTTACTGAATATGGCCAGCATTGCCAAAATCCGGTCGAGGAAAGCGTCTGAAACTCCTGGTCAAGAGAACCCTTCACTGTATACATGCTTGATTAACAGCAGACGGATGTACCAGTACCTGGGAGATTCGCACATTCGAGTCCTGTTTAAGAGCCATCTACACCTGTTCTTTAATCTTTCAGGGCCTGTTATAATGTCACACGAATACTACTTCCCGCCAATAAAGATCGGGAGGATGCAGCTCAACTACAAGTTCGATAATCATTTCATGATCACCGATCAGTTGCTTGATGTGTACGAAGGCATCGACGATGATGGAGCTTATCTCGACTGGGTACAACCCATGAATACAACGGACGACGAAGACATAGAAAACTGGCGGAAATCCGTTGCCACCATCCCTTACGCTGACGTGCTCATCCTTGGCTGGGGGCACTGGCAATCGGCAACCTTGTCGATAGGCGGCCATATGGTTATCGAAGACTTTGTCGAACGTTCTGAGGCGATCTTTCGACGATTCCTCAAGTTGCAGAGCCAACGGCGTGCGGCCAAGAAGCGTCCCATGTTGCTCGTCTGGAATGGTCTGCCTGCCTCGACTGAGAAGCATACAAGACAGAACCTTTTTGATGGCGATTGGCGGACCAATCAGCGGTTGGCGTACTGGGATCGGCTCGTGAGCGTGCTCATCGATCGTCTAAATGCGGAGGTTGCAAAAGAAGGTGTCCCCAACTATGGAGGTCCTGCGATCGTCAAGCTTCACGCCTTTGACAAGACCCTCCCGTACAAGGCCTACGCTGCAGATTTTCACCACTTTACTTACCGCCAAGTTGTGAGCGCTCAGCTGAGTGATATGCTACCATATTTGCGAGCCATCACTGGTTGTTGATAATCTAAACATCTATTCCTAAATGTAATATATTTGCTTTTTATACTGTTCTTCTCCCCACCACGGTGGTTACCTTCTCTACCAGAACTCTATTATGAATTGATATAGTCCTCTTACTACTCATTCGTTACTATCATACTTCCTTCGTTGAATGCTTATTATAATCATGATATCATTATATCTTTACCTACCCGCAACAGAGAATCGATAAAACGAAAGAGTATTCACAAAATTTCCTGAACACGTTCAATGAATCTTATACTAGTCTCAAGAAACACCCATCACTGAGTAGATATCCAAACAATGATGTTCTTCGAGACAGCTTGATTCAGATATATACAAATTTACCAGCGGTGTTCCTACTATCAGTCAAAAGAGTATGCCATATTATGGCAAGTCTGGGTAAAGCATGGTGACCTCGCAAGCAGAGGTGACGATGTTTTCCAAATGAAAATTTGATATCAGAACTATTGGACCATATAAAGCGCTGGAATGGCTACTTTGTGGATTCCTTGGAGAACTGTGGTGGCCTAATTGAGTGCAAAGAATGGCGGGCCCGTAACATTAGAGCAGGTTTGAGTTTGAGTCTTAGCTATCAAGAGGTTTACAGGTTTATGGTCAGCTTAGAGTGCATGATTATCAGCACAGTCTGTTAATAGGATACAATGGAATTTTTGGGCCTACCTCCAACCATTGAATGTTGAAAACAGGGTGTTCCACGTCTCGGCAACACCATCCTAGGCCACTAATGAACATGAAGATCATTCGCCACCAAAATCAAAACATGGTATGGATTTTCTTTATTGTTTGGAAATAATTCTTTCGTATGTTCCCTGAACGTTTTTGAGTAAGGTAGAAGAGAAAGGAAGAGTTCCTCCTTCTTTTGAATCCCACTACCAGCCCAGCGACATCCTTGTCATCATGGCCCAGCGTGTGCTCATTCTCGTCGGTCCCCCTGGCTCAGGCAAGACGACTTTTGCAAAGCGTCTCTGCCAGGTTTTCCCTGTAATGTAAACAAATCGACTTTGTCTTTGGCGCAAACCTTCATTGTGGAATGCTGCCTCTCCTTAAATCACTTGTAGGGCTGTCACTGGTGTTATTGAACAGTCAAAAGACGACCGCTTGTTCTTAAAGCGGACAAGCAGTATTGAGCGCTAACCATATCGTCCAACCACACGCCTGTATATTTCACTATTTATATTTGCTTCAATTGCTCGGCATCCGCTACGGATATATACTGTCGTTGGGGGGGGGACCTATTACCAACACAGGAATTTGTCAGGGTCAACCAGGATGACCTCGGCGACCGTCGCGCGTGCGAGGAAGTCGCTCTTTCTGTCCTCACAGCCAAGGAGCGCAACCAGTCTGTTGTGATTGACCGCTGCAACTTTAACGCTGAGCAGCGCAAGGTTTGGATCGACCTTGCTCGTCAGGCTTCTGTTGAGAATGTCGAGGCGATTATCATGGATACTCCTTACTGGATCTGCAAGAAGCGCATCCTCAGCCGCAGCGACCATCCAACTCAGGTCGAGGGCCAGCAGGGTATTGAGATCTTGAACAAGTTTATGGAGATGTTGACGCTGCCCACCTTTTATGAGGGTCTGACCCGCGTCATGCGTGTTCCACCTCAAAAGACCGAGGAGTATTCGGATGAGGCCGTGAAGGAGATCATGGCCAAGTTTGCGACGGATGAGTTTAAGCGCCCCGATAACTTGCAGGCCCCACGCTGGCTGCAGGAGGACTTTTACTTCAAGCGTGAGACGCAAATCGAGGAGGAGCAGTACCGTGCCCAGCGAGCAGCAGGAGGGCGGCATCAGGGTAACAACAACCATCACCATGGCGGCAAAGACAAGCATGGCGGTGATGTTGATAAGGATGGCTTCCAGATCCAGAAGCGCCATGGCCATAACCATGATAGCTCGGCCCCAGCCCCCGTCCGTCCTCCTCTGTTTGGCGCTCAGGGTGGTGGATGGCGCGCTCGCCAGGCTGCCAAGCTGGAGAAGCAGGAGCAAGACCGTAAGGCTGCACAGACCTTGCCTGAGGTCCCCAAGCCTGAGGTCAAGAACCCATTTGATCTTTTGGGAGAGGATGATGAGTGATGAAAGAAAAAAAAGTTCGCTATAATGCGGACACTATTTTTTTTCTCTCCTCGTTTTCAATACCAAGGAAAAATTTTAGACGTTTTGTCTCTTTTTAATTTTTTTCTTTGAATGCCATTTTTGCCATCTTTATCTGACCATTTTTTTTATAAAAGTCTATGTTTTGCAGGAAAGGACGTTGACAAGGTTTCGTATGTGTAGAAGACGTTTGTGAACATTCTATAACGCCATATACATTTGGTCAAGCGGTTGGACTCTGCAGATTTGGGTGCTAGGCAAAGTTGTCAAAATCATGCCGCCTTGATGCGCTCCAGTTTTGGTTGTTAATATTGATAGAAATAGCCCGATATTCCGATCAAGCCGCAATGATCTTGGTATGCAAGTTTTTATTTTCTCCAGTGAAGTACTAGAATGAATTTATTACATATTGTGATAATAAAGAAGAAGGCATAAACACCAGATTTGGTCAAGTATTTACGGACCTTGTAAGAGCTTGGATTCCACTCACTGAAAGATAACCTCCTAGTAAAACGCCGGATGCTCTGGAAACTAAGTTTGACTGTAGCTCTCGCCATAGTGTTGCTTCCAAGTGTTTTCATAACAAGGTGCAATAACTTTGGTAATATTGTGAATTCTTTCTTCGGGGGTGGTGCTTACTCAAAAGCACGGACAACTTCCTGGGCGATACCAACCTTTTTGAGTTAATCGTACTAGCCGTCCTCAGTGGACTTGAAAGAGGCTGCCGTCCATCTTGGGTCGAACAGTTTGACTTTTCCTGCGATACACTAACCACACTATTTTTCGTAGCAATCCGACGCTCCCAAGTTGCGTGATACATAGAGCCATACCTACCACCTTCAGTAAAAATAAAATAAAAAAACGCGAAAGAGTGGAGATAAATACTTTGTATGGCAGCAATAAGAAAAAAGGTGAAATAGTAATTCACTCTGCGAATGTTGCTTTGAGCGTGTTACACTAATGATATAACTTAAAATTTAATCTCATGGGTAGCAACACTATGAATTATAAGACATGGAGCATCATTAACGTCTTGGATCGAGTTTCTCAAGCGAAAGTTAACCATCTGTATTTAAGTAATATAGGTAAAACTAAATATATATGTATATATGTGTAAGATATACTATGGACGGACGACCGCGAACGGCGGAAAGATCCATGTCTCATAGTCCTCTTCCTTGGTCTCATCTCCAAAGAGCTTCAGACCACGTATCCGGAAGCGGTACGAACCATCGCCAACAGGAACTCTGTTTCCGTCTTCACTCTTGTCGAAATCTTCGAGAGCGCGTTGTCGGATGGTTGTGCCGCGCTTGGTTGTAGTAAACGACGAGGCGAAATTTTCTGAATCAAGATTAACCGGCTGCGCTCTTCCAAATGGAAGTAAACTGGCAGTATTGACGCCCGAGTCATCTAGGATAGTGGAGCTGCTCTTGGAACTGCTACCAGGAGGATCGAACATTCCATCCCAAGCGAACATTCCCAAGGGGTTGGTGGGTTCTTTACGGGCCACATATTCGCTAGTTCCAATGTGGCCAATCACCGTTGTTCCATTACCATCGAGCAGATCCAGCTGTAGGAGACGAGTTGGGTTTTGAACGCAGAAGATGACAATAGGAATGTCTTTGCCCTCCATTGTGAAGATGAGGTAGGTCTTGTCTTCTATGACAGTGGCCACCGTTTGACAGAGTTGCGACTTGTTGCTGGAGATAATTTCATGCTCTGGTGTTGTCTGTAAGAAGATTGGGAGAGTCTTCATCGAGCCCTTGACACCAACATATGGAACATGGATGGCATCAGCTGGCGCAGTGGGGGTAGCGCCTGTCCCCACCACAGGCTTGACCACAATGTAACCCGAGTATACCCAGTGCTCATTCGAGGGTAACGAAACTGGTGGTCCAATCAGTACAGAGATGCGGCGTTTCCCTCCAGCTGGGACAGTGACTTGACTCATGGGAATTTGAACAACAGCGTCTGCTTGGGCAGCATTGATCAATGGCGTTAATTCATTGAAATCGCCTTTGGACCAGCTCACATGGGCGGGATGAGGCTCGATAAGCGGCTCGTTCAGAGCCTCGGCGGGAAGATGAGAAATTTCGTACTGCATGGCGACCGAGGCTTGGTTGTAAATGGTCAGAGTTCTAAGCTTCAGAGACTCGCCTTGTGCTGTATCGTTCAGTTCAAGTGTTGCTGGTAGGACTTGTGTGTAGGTGAATGGAGATACTTCGGGCTGCATGGAGCTCTCCGTCGTCAGCAAGGGTTTTCCGAGTCGACGCACCGCGGTGTAGACGTCCATCATTCCGCCTCCTTGCTTGGCTGCAGACTCTATCAACTGTGATTCGTCCTCGATGGGCCATGATGTAAAGGTACCATCGTCAAATGGCATGTCACTCAGATTAGCCGCTACATGATTCCGGTAAACACGCGCTGGTTTGGCAGAGTTGATAAATGCATCGTAAATTCGTCGGACCAATTTCTCGCCGACAGCAGCTTTAGTTTGAGTTATTCCTTGGGTACGCAAGCTCTCAAGAGCCAAGGCAAGCGCTCCTGCCACTTGTGGGGATGCCATGGATGTACCCGAGATTGAGACATAGCTCCCATTGTTTGTCATCCTACGTGAGGATTGTGGTTATGTTTAAATGTTACCGTTAGAAACACAAAAGGGCAATTTGACCATTTTCAGGCGAAAATCAAGTACAATGGACGGAGTCATACCATGTAGAGTAGATATTCTCTCCAGGAGCACCAATATCCTAGTAAATCAATCATATTTCAGTCAAATTTTGTGTATGCGACATAAATTGTTCTTATACCAAACCGTTTGCATAATAGAGGAACTTACAGGTTTGAGATGTAGGTTGTTGTCGGGACCATGTGAAGTAAAACCAGAGACAGTGCCCCCAGCTGGATTCATCAAAACTGCCGGTTCCTTGCTGAAGGTGACTGTGGTTGACGCAGTAAGGTATCCATTTTGTTCGGTAGGGCCTGCTTGTTGCAGCAAATCCACGATGCGCATACCATCCACGTTTGAAATGCTACCAGAAGTGATAGTTACGTTTTCAACTGTCGCGGTCACGGACCCGGCAACATTGTTGACAAAAATCACAGCTACGGCGCCTCTGTCGAGCACGTTTTGTGCCTTGATTTTGAAAAGGCAGGTACCTCGAGATACCAGAACGATCTTACTCTCAAGGTTCACATCCGTGGGGAGCGGATCGCAAGCCAAGGACAAGGATGTTCCATTTAGAAGTGCAGCCATGGGCTGTGGGACAGGGAAAAGTTCACCAGTGCCCTCTGCCGCAGTGTACACTTTTTTTTGGGAAGGCAAAATTTGTCAGTTTCAAGTAGATAAAATCAACATTTGCACGAGTCAGTTTCGTTGTAGTTTTACAAGGTCAGAGTTGTTTGGCCTTACAGATTTTTTTCGATGGTTCAAGGGCTGTCGCGAAGTACGGCAAAGTGATGCGAGTATTGATGAACGATGCAACAGCAAGAACACCAGCTCCTTCGCCAACGTAGTTGGCACTGAAAAGTCCCTCATTGCCTTCATTCCCTTGCGCGGCTGCAAAGAGGACGCCAAGCTTGGATGCGCGCGAAATAGCTTTTGATACAGGAGTACCAATCCAACCGTTGGGTTCACCTAGCGACATGTTAATAACGTCCATACCGTCGTTCACGGCTTTTTCCATTGCGGCTATGATGATATCGTTGGTGGTGGTTCCATTGCATCCGAAAACGCGGTAAGCTCCCAAGATGGCTAGACAATTTTGAACGATGTATGACGAGTTTTAGTTGCTTCAAGCTATTTTTAATTCTTTTTCTCACATGTGAGAAACACGGAAAAGAAGTGCTTACCTCCAGGTGCGACACCCAAGACAGTGGAATCATTGGCGCCGATGGTACCTGCTACGTGCGTGCCATGTCCTCTACAGTCCATAGGATCCCCCGAAGGCTTTGGATCATTTTCGCCAGTGAAATCATCGCCGGCAAAGTCCCAGCCAAATGCCACTTTGCATCCAGGACCAAAACACCCGCCCAATGCCTTGTGAGTATAGTCGATGCCGCTGTCTAACATCCACAGGTGGGGGGGGGGAGAGGACAAATGTATTCAAAACGTCAGCAACATGGCCAATAACCCCTGCTGCTTACATTGCTGACTTCTCGTCATTTGGTGGTATTTTTACCAATCACGCCAATTTTGATCCCCTTGCCAGTCAGTCCTAGCTCTGAGTGGACACGGTCGGTGTTTGTGAGTTTTAAACTAAGGAATCGTTATGCAAGAAACGTGAGGAGGTTAAACCAAATCGTCTGGTGTGAAGATAATAATTGCTCCTTTAATAGCTCACTTACGCATCTGTCACCAAAACGTTGGTGCTTGACTGCGAGTGCTCCGGAAGGGCTACAATGGCCTAAGTACCTCAAAATATTTTCGTTAGGAGTGCATCACAACTGAGCCAGGATTGGAGGTATAAAAGGAGACGGGGGCGGTACACATTAAGAGATAGAGGGGTAAATCAACTGTGGAGATGGAACAAAGGGAAGGGGAGGGGGAGAGAAGAGGAGGGCAAGTTCAAAAAAGTTTGGTAGCACATGCATAATGCTTGATGAGAAAGACAAAAACGTCGCCCAAGATTAGGGATTCAGTAACAAGCGTCTTTTCGAGTAAAAAAACTAGATGAGCTTCTTACCAAAGGCGTCAAGGCATGCAAGGACCCCATCGTCTGAACACGGTGTAACTCGGCTGGATCTTTGATCTCTACAGAGACGCCATTCAGAAGCGTTTTGAATTGATGGCGGACACGGACGGACTTGAGGCCCTTGATTTTATCCAGAAATTTTGTAGCATCCTGCTCCGCCAAAGGGTGACCAGGCGGCGTGGCAAATTCGATCAAATATGCATTGGAACTACAGTTTATGGTGTATGTACGTCCTAACTGTCGTAAGTCATAACTCATGTGTTGTCTGGCAGCAAACAGTATATCTGATGGCCATTAGCTTTTCCCATTTGTGTGAGTGCAGTACCTCAAAGACGGCTTCTGTGAATCAGTCGTCGGAAGGGCTTTTGTAATCCATGCCAACGAGACAATCGACAAGCTGATGGAAAGTGAGGTCCCAAACTTCATTAGGGAGGATGACGGCAATTCTGTTCAAGCACCGGCAGGACAAGGATATAGGAGCAAGATGGTGAAGGTCGATAAAGGGTTTGGGGTGTAAGAACGAAGATAAAATGGGTGTACAGAAAAAAATAGGTGAAATCTTGACTGTTGTAAAAGGAACACAAGCAAGGATGTGAAAAGCGTTACTGCTGCACGACAGACAAGAAGTTAAATGGGCACAGCTGTTTAGTTAAGGCGAGAGGGGTGATGTGGTGCACCCCCCTGATTATTGTTTCGACAGGCAGTGGCCACGAAAACGAGCAGGTTGACCAGAACAGGTGAAAGGGAAGGTGATGGCAAGGCGAAAGCGAGGAGGTGCAGATGATTGAGAAGCAAGAATATGGTTGCTTTTAGGGCAAAATGAATGGTGGTCACGTCAGAGCTAGTAAGCGCAGAAAGAGCAAGCGTCAGCCATAAAAGCTGGAGCAGTAAGGTACAGGATACTCACGCTTCCAAATGTCTGCTGATTTACCGACGGCTTGTGCTTCAATGGAAACGAATGGCGGCGTAGAGGATTGGGAATAGGCTATATTTGTCCACAAATCCAGACTTTTGCTTTAAAAGACGTCCACATTGCCCCAAGTCCAAACAGGCGTCTTGGGCAAGGATATTGAGCTTTGGTATATCTGACGAGAACATGGTGCTCATACCAATCCCCCCTTATTGCAAGGAGTCATTTCCCAGTCCATCTGTCACATCCAATATAGTTTTCTTTTTTTTGTTTCCCCGTGAAATGCAGCGGCTCTCCTGCTGCTTCGAGTTTTTGAACTACCTCCAGTTTCTAAGGCTATTACGCTCCACACCACTTTTTTTTTTTAAGTATCAACTCATGGCCATCGATGCATCGATGCTTTTCTGGCGTGGCTGCTCAGGTGCCTGACGCCACCACCGTAAGGTATGGTTCATTCCTTTGTGTGCCACCAATGCATATTGCTTTGTCCATTATTCACGTGACTCGCTCCATCCTGGTTGGATCACAATCCAAAAAAATGACTCGCCTTGCTTATTCTCATTCTCCTTTTTTACCTTTACCATCTTTCTCATTGACCCACTTTTCGTTGATCTTCCTGTCTCAAGTCTTGTCTTCCTGCCTGCTTGCCTGATCGTCTCCTTCTTGCTTTCCTTTACTCTTTGTTATCTCTCTTTTCTGTACGTTGTTTTGTCTTGTTGTTTTTGCTTGGCTTAGTAGCCCTACTGCTTTCATTTCTCTTTGTTTCTAGCATTACAAAAAAATTAGCAGTGTGATGGTCATCCACATTTTGTTTGATTCTCTTGCGATGACTCTTATCCACTGCAGATGGTGTCTCAGGGCATGCTCCATACGCTGAGCCCCTCTTTGACCTTGTATTTCAACGTTTGGCTGCTGACGTGTCTTCTTTATTCATTTGGCTTTTTGGCCCTTTTCTCTCCACCCCTCATTGTTATGTCCTTTCCGTTTTTTGTTGACTGTGTGCTTGCTTTCATGTTTCTCGGTTGACTCGACGCCCAACCTCCCATGTTCGTTCGCTGTGTCTATCTTCGTCTTCTCTATTGCACTGCTTCGTCTTGATGTCTTGTCATCCACCTGCGGCTTTCCTTGTCCTTTGTCTTTGCGTACGTCTTGCATTTTTCTCAGGTTTGCATTCTATCTTCAAGCTTAACAGACAGGTGTGCCACCCCTGACTTGTCCATTTCAGCCTCTTTTTTTTGCCAACACGTTCCATCTTTTTTTTTTTCTCACTCAACCTTGTACGGTTCTTTTATTTTGGTTTCTATTTTCTTGGTCACTTTCTACAGTCAGCAGCAGCCTCCCGTTTACTTTCATTTGTTACCATTGTGTCGTACTTTCTGCCTTCTTCATTTTTACTTCCCTCACAACTTTTACCTGTAAACCACACACTCGAACCGTTCGACGGCATGAAGCGCAGCAACGACTATATCCAGTCGCATGACGCCTACAAGAAGCCTCGTGTTGCTCAAACCTACAACAACTTTCATAACCATGGCAACCTTGGCACGTCTGGTGCTGCAGATCTGTATGGCAATGCCGGTGGCTACGGAGTCAACCCGATGATGATGGGTGCTTACAATCAGCCTGTCAATGGTGCTTATGGTGGCGATCAGTCGATGGTGAACCCCTATGGCTCGATTGCCCAGCAATATCAGAACCCAGCAGCCTTTGGATCTGGTTATGGCGCCACTCCCTTTCAAGTCTCTTTTCCATCTGCAACAGGCGCCGGCGGCGTACCGGCAGGACGTACAGTCTATGTCGGCGGTATTCCTTCGGACGCCACGATGGAGGATGTGTTGAATTTGGTCAAGACCGGCATGGTGGAACACGCCAAAATGCTGCCTGAGAAGAACTGTGCATTCATCTCGTTCATGGATGGCAATGCGGCGTCACTCTTCCATCACGAGGCTACCACGCGCAAGTTTACAATCAATGGCCAGGAGATCAAGGTTGGCTGGGGTAAGGCTTCGCCAGTGCCGAGCCACATTCTACAGGCGGTCCAGCAGAATGCTACGCGTAACGTTTTTATCGGCAATGTGGACTCGTCGGTGACTGAGCAGATGCTTCGGGACGATATGAGTCAGTACGGCACGATCGACACCATCAAAATCCTGCGAGACAAGAGTATCGCATTTGTTCACTTTACCAGCATCCAAAGCGCCATCAAAGCTGTGAATAATTTGCCGCACGAGCCCAGCTACAGCAATCGTCGCGTCTTCTATGGCAAGGATCGATGTGCCAAAAATGTCTCGCCTACTGTTGCAGTCGCCGCCGCTGGCAACTTGCAGGGCGGCTTTGGCTTCAACCCAGCTTTTAGTGGACAGTATGGTGCCGCCATGCCCGTTTCTTTCTCACCAGTGTTTGATCGCTTCAACCCGACAACGGGCTCAATGAATCCCGGAAAGGTCTACTCTAACGGTGTTTCGCAGAGCGCGTTGACAGCTCAGGGCAGCCGTACAGTGTACTTGGGCAACATTAGCCCTGATACGACTTGCGAGGACATTTGCAATGTGATCCGTGGAGGTATCCTCAACAACATTCGATATCTGCCCAGCAAGCACATTGCGTTTGTGTCGTTTGTCGATCCCCAGGCAGCAATGAACTTTTTCAACCAGGCAACATACAATGGCGTCATGGTCAAGAACCGTCGGCTCAAGGTTGGATGGGGCCAAAATGCGCACTCGCTACCGCCACAGGTGGTGCAGGCGTTACAGGAGGGCGCGACAAGAAACGTGTACCTGGGTAATATCGATGACGGATGGACAGAGGACAAGCTGCGTCAGGACTTTGCCGAGTTTGGCGATATTGAGTTGGTGAACATTCTCAAGGAGAAGAACTGTGGCTTTGTCAATTTTACCAACATCTTGTCAGCCGTCAAGGCTATTGAGGGCATCCGCAAAAAGCCCGAGTATGCCAAGGTCAAGGTTAATCATGGCAAGGACCGCTGCGGTAACCCACCCAAGCCCGCCAAAAACAATGAGCGTGGCAGTGGCGGTGGTCATCATCATAGCGGCGGCAGCGGTCACCATCATAACAACAATAGCAACAACAGCAATGGAAACCACAATGATGGTTCAGCTGGTGGAGATGTCGGCAATGACGACAAAGTGTTTGACGAGGACGATGATATGTTTGGCTCTGGTGTTTAAAAACAAAGAAGCACCGTACCACGTTTAAACATCATGCACTTTCTCTTTTGGAGGCAAAGCGGAAATATCCTCATATCAACAACTTTCTCTCATTTTGTTGCGTTTTTTTCTATGCAGACTGTATCAATACATATCATGGCATCTTTTTTCCATTGATTCTTTTTTTGGGGTTTAAAGAATATATGTTGTATACACTGATGGTGCATCCTACGAAGAGGGTTCGGTATATAGATACATGTTGGGCTTGGCGGGATGCAAACAGGGGGTGGGAGTGGAAAAATCGCCATTCTCCCCCATCCCAATAAACAAAGAACGCCTTCTAGAGCCGCTGATGGTCGTTTCGTTGCCGAGAGCGGATTTCATCATCGAGGGCCACAAGTCCACAGAGCGAACCTGTGCGTAACAGGTCGACAATTGCCAAGCTGGAAGAGATTTGGCTGTAGAACCGCTTTTGACCACGATGAAGAGCACTGTTTCTTCCGTTGTATTGACGCTGTGGCTGCTGTGGAGTGGATCGAACTGGTGGTCGATGGTGGTAACGCGTTTGGTAGGGCGAGGCAGCGGCAGCAGCTGAGATTGGAGATCGAGGAGCTGAGGCCGGGTGGCCATGAGTATTCGACAGCGGTGAGGCAATGGAAGGCCGAAGGCTGAACCCTCGCCCAGGCCATGGTGATGACGACGACGACGACGACGAAGACGAAGACGACGATGCAGTTGCGTAGGGTGGTACAAAGTAAGCCGAAGGATGTCTTAAATCCTGTGGTGTTGAGGTAATGTAGTCATCGTCTTCTTCTTCTTCCATGGATTCTTCCGTTTGCTCAGCAAATGCCGCCTCCTCTTCCTCTTCCTCCTGTTGCTCCTTAGCGCGCATGCGGGTTTCAGCGTCGATCAACATGCTCATAATTCGCTCATGATCACCCTCGAGTGCATATCGATAAGCTGCGCCCTCTTCCAATCGGTGGTCAGCACCATACTCTAGGAGCACTTTGACCGCTTCTTCATGTCCGTGCTGACATGCCAATTGCAGCGGCATGCCTTCGTGGATATTGACATCAGCACCATGGTCAAGGAGAATGGCAATGATTTGCGCGTAGCCTATCAAAGTTCGAATAGAAAAAGAAGAAGGTTGAGGAGGAATGGTCAGTTTACCCATCTTTTTTTTTGACTCAAATTGTTGTTTTTCAGGTGGTTGCACAACAGTAGCGAACACATTTAGTGATTCTTTTTTTCTTTACCTCGATGTGCTGCTAAACGAAGGGCGCTACAGCCGCCCCAATGTGTCCCGGCGCCACTCTCGCACAAAAGGCGTACCATTTCAACATCGCCCTGCTCTGTTGCATAGCGCAAAGGTAGGCCTTCCAGATCAAAGTCGGCTCCTGCTTGTACTAGAGCTCGCACAGTTTCAACATGCCCGCGTTTGCAGGCCATCAGGAGTGCATGGTCATGAGCCGAGTGGACATTAGCACCATACTCGAGTAACAGCTTCACCATGGCTGTGTCACCTCCTTGGGCAGCATATCTCAATGCTCGGTCGTCATCACCTGAGATGTCTAGACCACCCAACTTGACTCGTGCTGAATTTATCGCCGCCGTCATGGATGATGTTTGCCACCACGCTTTCCTTCCTGCAGTGATCATTGCATGTTTTTGCTTCTGCCTTGGTCGATGTTGCAGTTGCAGTTGTTGCGGTTGTTGCAGCTCCAGCTGTTCCTGTTCTCGCTCGACTTGGGCACCCTTTTCTTCGGCATAATTGATCAAGATCCGGACAGTATTGAGATGGGAGGCCATGTACGCTCGCTCGAAAGCTTTATTGAGGCCGTACGCAGTAGGTCCATCATGAGGATCATGGCTTGAAAGGAGGATTCTTACGATTTCTACCAGGAAGACAACAGAAGAATACACAAAAGTATTGTGTTGAGTATTGGCGTCACTTGTACATCCATGTTCGCTCAGACAATAAAAAAGAGTGGGGAGGGATGGAGGGCAAGGAGAGACTAGGAGTTTTGCTCGCCCAACACAAACAAAAATAAACATGCTAGCCCTCTTATCCTTCTTTTTCAGCTAACCATGAGTTTGTCGCTGCATGTTCACACATATTTTCATGCCATCGTCACAAAAAACGTGTTGTCAAACCACATCCCTTCCTGTATGAATTATGTTGGATGTTGGTTGAAGCAGAAATGATACGCACCATCCTCGCCAGCCTCTGCTGCTTCGCGAAGAAACCAATCGTTATGTCGATGGAGATCGATCCTTGGCTCTGAATGCTGAAGAAGATGTCGCACAACGTCGACATGACCCTTGGCACACGCCCACCGGAAGCTGAAAAAAAATAAGAGCGTGTTGTTTTGAAGAGGAAGGAAGAGATAGAGAAGAGGAATTATTACAGTCAGCCCTCTTGCATTCATTTGTTTGATGTTGTGTTCATCGATACAGTGATCTAAGCACCACATAAAATCATGCATAGTATAGCTCGTCATCTTCGTCGCTTTTCCGTGTTGCGCAATGTCCTGTGCGCTTGGTCCAGTCGAATTGCTTCCTGCTCACACTCCCCACCTTTGTGCACCCTCATCACCAAGGTTTTTTACAGCAAACAGCCAAACTCACGAGAAGTACCACCCTTGAACTCCGTCTTATCTCGTCTCGCAGAAAAAAAAATAAAGGTATTAGTGGAAAACGTGAGGGCAGGTGAGGGGAGCTGAGAGTGTGTGTCATTTCATCATACAACAGCTGAATTCTGTTCTATCGAGATCTTTTTCTTCGTTCTCCGTTTCCTCTCACACATACACAGACATGCGGAGATGAAAGCTCGATAAAGCAAAAACAAAAAAAAGGGGAGGTGTATGGGAAAGACAGAAAGAGGGAGACAACAACGAAGCGGCGGTTGGAACCGTCTATTGTTCTCTCTCTCTTTTTTTTGCACTTCCCCTCCCCTTGCCCTGCCCGCTTGAGAAGATTCTGTTTCCCCCAACTCCCCCTTTACCTTCAGACACACACAAAGCTCAGCCAGTGAGGCATGTGTGGTCAAAAGGTTTTCATCCCATCAACCCACTTTTTCTCCCACCCACCATGCTTGTGTTCCTCGTTTATATTAATGCTCTTTGTGCGTCCTTTGCTAAGACGGGTCACTTACAGAAACTCGTCTGGATCACGATGTTGCGCGCCAAGATTTATCAACATGAGTACGACATTGGTGGTGAGCAGCGAGGCAGCAAGACAGTCCCGTTCAATGACTGCCCGAGACAGGACTTTTGCATGACCATGTTGTGCAAGAAGGTACTTGGAGCGTAGAAAAGTGGAGGTGGATAACAGATAGAGTTGGCGGCAGCTGTGAAGCAGTGCTCGTGGGTGACTAAGGTAGCAAAGAATTTCCTCGAGCAACTCGATCGGGAGATCGAGCAAAGAGGGACCAGAGGTGGAAATGGTGGTGGCCGGTACTGTTGCGCTCTGAGCTACAGTTCCTGTTGCTGATAGTGGTGTTGATGCTGATGCAGCTGTTAATGCCATGGTAGAAGAGGAAGACGAAGAGGATAACGGAGTTAAAAGACAAGAAGACGGTGGAGGTTGTTGAGGTGCCTTGTGTTCAGGATTCGGCGCAGATGGAGGTCTTTGTATTGATAACGGTGCAGCACAAGGCTGATTCAGCGACGGTAAGGGTGATGATGCAGAGTGTTCAGATGGCAGCTGTGGCCGTGGTGGAGGTGGTTGGAGCTGCTGTGAAGATGGTGATGATTGCCGAATTAAAGAGTCAACTGACAACTCTGACGACGTAGCCTGAAACGCCATTACAGAGGGTGAACAAGTCGATATGAAGGATAGAGAGCTAGACAGTAGGATGATGATGGGAAAAAGCTCTTGGGATGGGGAATGGCGTGTTGAGAGGATCCAACAAAAAGAGGGAAGGGGGGATTGGGGAGGAGAAGAGGGTTGAAGAAAGAGTGAGAAAGAAAGAAGAGGAAGGGATAATGTGAAAAGATGAATGCTGCAAAAA
>JAAAIY010000178.1:0-14947 GCA_016098105.1 Actinomortierella wolfii
GCATTCCCTTGATCTGCTGACTTGCGATACCATGATATTGCCTCGACATAGTCTTCTTCGACTCCAAGGCCATCCTGGTACATTAAACCAAGATTGTATTGTGCAGCGGCATTCCCTTGATCTGCTGACTTGCGATACCATGATATTGCCTCGACATAGTCTTGTGTGACTCCAAAGCCATTCTGGTACATAACACCAAGGCTGTTTTTTGCATTCGCATTCCCTTGATCTACCGACTTGCGATACCATGATATTGCCTCGAGATAGTCCTGCATGACTCCTTGCCCATTGTAGTACATTACACCAAATTGACACTGTGCTCTTGGGTCGCCCATCTCGGCTGCTTGACGTATCCAGTACGCTGCTGCACCATGATTGACAGTAGTCCCACGGCCATCAAAGAATTGCATTCCTGCCTTATACTGTGCTTCAGTACTTCCTTGAACTGCCGCTCGAAGGTACCACTTTAAAGCTTCGGCTTCGTTGTTGTGGACTCCTGTATCCTTCTCATATATCGCTGCCAACGCCGATTGTGCCATGACATCACCTGAGGTGGCTCGTACTAAAAGTGCTGGAATATCCTGTGATGATTGGTCTGACAGTTTATTCGCCATCTTATCGTTTCGATGACATGACGACGATGAGTTCATTCCTGAGTCTGTTGTCAAACTAATCATCTCCATGCCTGTTTGTACCTCATGCAGTAGATCATCATCCCTGTTGACCATCACGCGAGCCTCCGGTCGTTTCTCTGGATCGTGCTCCCAGCACTGCTCCACCCACTTGCGGTATTCGGCTGGTACATCGTCAGGAAGCATCTCACGTTCGCCACTCTTGACAAGAGCCATCACGGTACATGGGTCATGTTGCTTCTGGAACGGCACCGTACAATTAGCAGCCATCTCCCACAACAGCATGCCAAATGCATACATGTCTGACTTGGTCGAGTAGTTTGGATTCTCCGTAAAGAGCTCTGGCGCCATCCACCGAAACGTGCCTACCAGTGATCCTGTTGACCTGGATGCCGACTGAGTCTTCACTGCAGATAGCCCAAAATCGCACAGCCTGACTTCCATGTGTCTTGTCAGCAACACGTTTTGGCTCTTGAGGTCTCGATGAATAATGCCTCTATAATGGATATAAGCCAGACCACGCACAACTTCTTGCGAGATGCGAATCTTTGTTGGCCAGTCCTCGAGTCGGCTGTTATTGATCGTTTGTTGGAGACTGCCTCCTTCGGCATAGTCCATAATAAGGACAAGCATGTCCTCATGGTAGGTTGAACCGTAGAACTGTATGATGTGGCGATCCGTTAAACTTTGGAGTATCTTGATTTCTCGTTGGATGGCAGCAACCTGGCGAACGTCGCGTTTAGCCAAAAAGAATTTCTTGACAGCGACCCTTCGTCCTTCCCAATGTGAGAGATAGACATTTCCATACCCGCCTCCGCCAATGAATTTGCCCAGAGGCAAAGTGAAAGACTGAGGCAAGCGTGTTAGCTCGAAACACCATCTACTCATAGTCGTGTCGGTCTATGTGCCAACTACTGGTAATATACATCATTACCATACCATGGTGCCTTGAAATGTAAAGAATCTGCGTCGCTACAGGCGAAATGAGACTCACAGATGAGGAATGGGGAGAGTAGATGAAGTGGTGAGATGAGAATGTGGGACCTTTCCTTTGTATCACCATCTATGCTATGACGTTACACGGGCAGATGCCTCTTTCATGGAGCTCTTGGAAAGATGGTGAAACCCCCAACCACGTCCCACACACAACACCAAAATGAGAGTGATACTCTACGTCTTCAACAGGAAGTCAGTTGTCTTACAGTTAAGTTTTATATACATGTGGATCCATCAACAGGGTTGTCGTAATCTCCTTAACCAGAGATTTTGGATCTATACAGACCAATATGTTTACAGCACATCCTTGATCACTCCAATGCATCCCACATTCGTACTTTGTGACTCTGTGCAACACTTAATGCGCCTTACCAATCCCACATGAACTGTTCTAGTGAGGCCGAACTAATCATTGAAAAGGGTCACATATCAAGGATATCTCATCATACGGCTCTTCATAGCCCTCGGGGAATACCTTGCGGACATTGTAGAGAAATTAAATATGATAGTGTATGGAAAGTGTGGAGAGTCAAGGGAGTGGGATTTAAGTGAATACTTCAGCCCTTCGCCGATTGCTTTATGAACATGTGGTACATGGTGGCAAACCCTAATTAACCTAACCAGTAGGCTGATTAAAATTTAGCCAAGTTTGATTCACAAACTTTAACAGCCTCCAAAATCTTTAAGGGAGTCGAATAATTTATTATCGCGTTCGACAAAGAAAAAGGGCTATGTACGAGAGTGATGAATTAAAGGACAGCGAGAAGACGCTCGAACAACAAGAGAACCAGTCTCTTTATGTCAAACATCATTGATGAAAATTTCTTCGGTAAGAGAAAGATGAGAAAAATGGTTGTTTGCGAGGGCAAGTTGAAAGGGAGCTTAAGCAGGGATGAAGCTAAGAACCTGCTCAATATCGGCGCCGACAGCAACCTTGAGCTGATCCACACCTGCACTGTAGCCACCCCAGTCGACCCAGTGATCAATACCGTCATTGTTCAGGTAAACATCGGCAAAGAAGTTCAGGTTGACAGGGATGTAGCCGTTAGCCTTGCCAAAGTTGACAATAGAAGTCCAACGGGTACGGTCACCAGGTGTAAAAGGTCCACGCTTCAGAAGAGCCTTGAAGGTCACGGTCGTACCAGCAGTGCCCGAGGCCTTGAACTTCAAGTTGTCGTCGAAGAAGAAAAGTGCAGTGCCATCAGCTCCGGAGACACCGTTGATTGCAGCAAAGTTATCCTGGCCCAGGTTCGAGTGGACCAACTCAACTGGGAGACCGTAGTAAGGCGAGTAGAACTTGCCCGTGATCTCAACCTGCAGGTCCTGGCCACTTGTGGGCAAGACCTTGAGCTTAAAGTCGCTGTAAGGAGGCTGCGAAAGTTTACCCAGAGTGCTTGGAACAGTCACTTTGCTTGTGACGGCACGCAGAGCCGAGTTAAGAACAGGGTTCTGCGACGTACCATCAAAGCCAGACATGGTCAGAACCTGGTCTCCTGCACCAAGATTGTTCAGGATGTCGTTGGCTGGTCCAAGGCTGAGATCCAGAACCGTGGTCGAGACAATGGTGTTGGATCCAGGAACCAGCGAGAGGCCCTTGATCGTCGAAGTACCGGCATGACCGGTAGGGCCGGCGGTGTTCAGTGTAATGTCGCCCAGGTTCACTGACAACTTGCTGGGATTGTTAATGTTGATGATGGAAGTCATATGAAGGAAACCAGGCTCGCGGGCCATATCGGGATCGACCAAGATATTGTAGGCAATGTCCTTCATGTTGTCCAGGCCAGCCAGTGTTGTCGTCACCTTGAAACCAATGCCAGGGATCGTCATTGTACCAAAGATACCGAGATTCAGTTTGACATCGACGGCGCCCTTCAGGGTCACGGGACGGCTGGCGGAAGTCGACAGACCACCGACAAAGTTGGCGAAAGCAGCCTTGGCGTCAGGGAAAACGTTCAGTGTCGATGTGGCAAACGAAGTCTGCAGCTCGCCGTTCTTCACGTATGCGGCGCTCCATGGGGTATCAAACTGACCAAGCTGGACACCGTTGTCCTGGTACAAGTTCAAATACAGATTAGATATTGGTAACATATGTGAGAATTGGATATCCATGTAATGTATTGTGGTTATCTGTACAACCTGACAATGTACACTCCCTTTGCATACTTCCAGAGCGCACAACATTTTTGAATAGTAGGACCCTGCTTCTCTTCATAGCCCCACACAAATCCCAGCCCCCAAATAAACTGCATACACATTAGTGACCACTTACAATGAGGATGACATGCTGGCGGACAGAGGTGATAGGAAGGTCGATACCAGGGATCGACAGCATCTTGGCTACGACATTCGTGGACGAGGTAGTTGGCGCATAGGGGTTGGCGCCTGTAAAGTCCATCGACATCTGGTTGATGTTGATGCTGCGAATCAAGCCCAAATCAACCTTGAAGCGATGAATGATCCAGAGAATATTATTGTTAGTGCGATGATAGAAGAGACCATATTGAGCTATATGCTGGACTTTCCTGAAGCAGCCAGAGATGATGAGATACTTACAGCGACTGCGGCGGCGCAGCTGCCAGGCCATTTACCAGTGAACAGCAGCCTACATGTTTGAAAGACATAATGAAATAGCTGTATGAGCAACAGATGACAGCCCACTTGCAAGCTTAGACGAGCATTGATGTGCATAATACACGTTATTCAAGATATATTACTGGACAAAGCAGCTCGCGATGCGGTCCGAAGCAGCATCACGGCGCTCCATTTCAATCGGGGCAGCAGAGACGGTAGCAACAGCCAGAGTTGCGAGGGCAACAGCCTTCAATGAAAACTTCATAATGGTAAGAAAGTTTGAAGGGGTTGACGGTGGTCAAGAAAAGGGACGAACCGAGGCTCGAAAGGGCGGAGGGATGAAGGAGGAGGGAAGGAATGTGGAGAGATGTGAATCTGAAGAAAAAGAAAAAAAAGAACGTGTGCAGCAGAGTTCCTTTGGATTAAATAGGGGAGAGAGGATGGAATATCCGAAGAAAAACAAGTCTGCACAGTGTTTGCATTGACGAAAACAGTGGTTCAGATTGAGGTCGTGAAAAAAAGTTTGTTGCTGTGGGGAGCAGAATCTCAACGAGAGAAATGTATGTGGGCGAAGTGGAAATGGTATAGAATGGTCGATACAGACCGTTTCAATAGTGAGAAGCACTGCTACACAAACCAAATGCACATTTACAAGCAACAAACATAAACACAAAGAGCCTTTCTCTCAACTTAGGTCCATCCCTTTGCCTCTTCTCTGTCGCATGCAAGGTTCATTGTGGAGCGAGAGAAAACAAGGATGCGAGGAGTGCGGCTTACCACCATCCAAGCGGACTATTCAAGTCTAGTAAAACTGAGTAGAAAAGGGATTTTTGTCATGGCTGATCTCTGAAGAATGAACCATAACCTTATTTTTGTATATCGGCTAACAGGCGGCCTCACCACATAGAAAGCAGAAAGTATGTGTGAAGAGGCCACTTTGAGTACCCAGTAGAACAGAGGGGATGTTTGGAAAATTTGCGCCCTGCCTCCAACTACCTGTTACGAAAGTATTATAGTTCGACTGGTTCTCTTTTGTCACCTTGTGTTCCCTTCAGAACAGTTATGAGTACGGTGCTCACTCTGTTTGTTTGCCATTAGTAGAGAGTCAGACAAGTGGCACAATGGTCAGTACCCTTGACAGCGAAAAGTGTATGCGCAGAGTCAGCAAGAATACAAGCACAAGGTGATGTTAGACAGCTGGGAGCAAACAATCTTCCGTGCAAAGTGAACGGCTCGCCGCCTCCATGGGTCGCACCCACCATCTTGCAGCTACATATTTTGGAGAAAGGAGACTGTTGACTATTATCCATGACAAAGAGGAAACGTGAGCTCTAGTCCGAAAGGCGTTAACCAATGCTAACATAACAATCTAGGCAGGTGTCATGCTTTTTCCAGTTTCCTGCTCATGCAAAGTTTCTGTATCCAGAACCAAACACTGCAGACTTTCTTGGTCAGCATTGAGTCCAGACTTTATGACCCTACTGCTTACATACACCTGGATCTCCGCAATGGTACGGTACATCATTTGACCTTCTTTTTTCGCGCGCCGTGCTGGTACAAGCGTACAAAAAGCCCATTTCCTGTTCGACTCTCCACTAGCAACCTCCACAGCTCTCTTTTGCTCTCAGGTTACACGTTACGTATGAACCATTCCGGTGCGCCAACGATTGAATGGTTCCCCCATACAACTTATGTAGCATATTCGTCGACCCTTATTCCATTACCTGATACACTGTCTTGCGCTTTTCCCCTTTGACCCTTAGTGCATGTGTTTTGCACGCACTTCTCAGACAACGGTTCATTTCTTACTTGTGCCTGTGTTCTGAAGAGCCACATCAGAACAACGGACGCTCGCGACGCCTACGGATGAACTATTCAAACTGGATTTGTAAGTTTGTATCCCCTATTATTTGCTCCCCCTTGTTTTAACTGGTCGAGGGAAAGAATGTTTGTGTTTGTACCTGGCAACAGCCATTCATGTGGAGAAAATCAAAGAAATGGAGCAAAAGCATACTGACTGTCAAC
Organism: Actinomortierella wolfii; assembly: GCA_016098105.1. NCBI lineage: Eukaryota > Fungi > Mortierellomycota > Mortierellomycetes > Mortierellales > Mortierellaceae > Actinomortierella > Actinomortierella wolfii. The sequence continues at coordinate 6,225 of JAAAIY010000178.1, forward strand.
GTCCAATATAAAAGTGGTTGCCTTCCATGGAGGAAATGCATGCAGCCTGACTACAAACAAGCAAACAGAGAATGGGGGTCGTGAACCCTCTCTCATTTCTAAACAGCCCAGTGGTTCTTTCACACCCCCTCCTCTTATCTGCTGTATATGACATCCGCACATGTTCTTGTCAGATATCTCACAACATGAGGGCAAAGCATTCTAAAGTAGACAGTGACTTGCACTCAACCCCTTTGATAATTTGGTACACAGGCACGTCTAACGAAGATAAAAAAACGACCATGAGATAGTGTGGAGAAGGATGGTTATGAGCACCCCCCCTTTTTGTCCCTTCGCATTAGCGTATCGTCTAGCTTGTACAAATGAACGTACTTATGCCCCCACCAATGCTGACAAAGGTTAAATGCACGACGCTTTTGTCTATCAACTTACCAGTGCATGGCCTAGATCGAATGATCTCAGAGTTGTCAATAACGCTTGCTTGACGCTGAAAAAATCATGCCACTCTCAGAGCATATTCATTCTCCATCACTCGTTTTTGGTCGCTGTGTCGTACTAGATCAGTGCCATGTTGTGTTAAAAAAAGGAAGAGAAAGTAAATAGCTACTTGTTGTCACACCATGCTACCTCGAATCTCTAGGCATTGATGTTATTCGCAGTTCGCTGACGTGCTTTTTGCAATTGACCCTCCAAGGCAGGATCATTCAAACAAGAGATGTAAATTGCTTAACACCCCTAGCTACTCAATTTTGACATAAAAATTGAGCCGTGACTACGAACACACCATTGAAAGCCAGAGCGTGGCCTGTCGTTCTCATTTTGATCTCTCAGGATTCGCCACCCGAAAGTGTTTTCAATGAGATTGCTCCGATCAACATATTATCGGATAGTTGTCTATGTTCACATAATAGCTGAACAGGCCCAAAGTGTGCATAATGCCACCTCAATTTTTTTCTCGTCTACGCCAATATAGAGTGTGCAACGTTTGAATGCTATGATAGATTCCACTTGGGCATTTGTATGTTGACTGAGAGTCTCTTATGGTCGTATCCACGTCCAGTACAAGGCCTCCGTGCTCGATGCGTAATAATGATAATGGTTTATTGAATCTCTAGTGTTCCAAATACACGGTGAAGCTATATGTACACACATAGACAAAAAAAACAATAAGAGAGTATAAAATATGGTTAATCGCATTGCTTGGTGGACAACTTTCCAAATCCATGAGAACCAGAACCCCAGTTATTCAACAATTGGTCCTGAAGTAATACCTTGACTAAAAAAATATGTTTCCTTGATAGTCCTTCCCCCTCCTTTTCTGTCCATAAGCAACAACAAGCCGCTTTCTTTCTTAATAAGGATAAACATGCTTGACCACAAAGTCCCGTGCAGCCTTCGATCCCTGATCATGGTAGACGGCGCCAATGATGGCCTCCATGGTTTGTGCCAGAACGGAATCCTGACCCTGTGTCGATCCTGGGACGGACGAAGCTGCCTTCCAGCGCAACACCTGATCGACACCATTTTCCCGTGCAACGCCTGCCAACTTATCGACAGCCACGCCATCGGCAATGGTTGCCTTGAGTTTTGGGTTCGACTTGACCTTGTCCCATTTCCGCTCTGTGATGTGAAGTTCCAAGAAGGTGCGACCTAGAGACAGAGAGAAAAAAAAAAGCCCGTGACAACAGTGATGAGTGATGAGTTGAAGAGTGTCCTCTTACGAAGCCAGCCCTTTTCTCTTATCAATCCATTTGCTTTGGTATGATTGACTGAGAGATGGCGGATGTTTTTTTTTCTCGTCCATCTTCTATAGCAAGACACAGTCAAATTACCAAGGTAGCTCAGCTTCTCGTTGGTGGGCAGGCTGCCGTGCTTGTACGACTTGTGGGTGATCGACTGGGTCATCAGTGCTGGGTCTGACAGCTGGACGCCAAAGCGGCTGTAGACCTCGCCTACTTTCTTCACGTCCTCTGATGCTTCGGAGGCATTGACTCCTGTTGTGAAAAAGGCACGCGCTTCATAGTTGGCTATGAGGTGGATGGTAGGAACAGAGTAACAGAGGAGAGGATGTTCATCCTAAGCGTCAGTGTATTCCTCTTTGTAAAAAAGTTGACTGTTCGTAATAGACACTGGCTGTAAAAGCGAGGAAGGACAGGGGGCAATGAGTGGAGTTGAAGTTGAGGAAGAGAACAAATGTGGCGAGGGCGTATAGGGAATAAAGGTGTGGTACCTCGCAATGGCCGTGCGATGCTGAGAATTCTGAGCATGGTATGAATTGGTGAAGGGGTTTGGTTGGTTGGTTAATGGGACGAGGTCAATTGTTGCCCTGGACTCTTTGCAACCTACCCTCCTCCTGTCCCGCCTATGGTTGCCACGGCCCCCCGATTTGGTGGCTGATTTGTTTTGCCACATTTGATCTGCCTGGACTGCTTGCTCGAAGCACATTTTTTTTCCCCTTTTCAACTACACGCAACTTTTCTCTCGACTGTTTTCAGTGTATACACACACACTCTCTCTCTCATACATACACTTGCCTTCCCAGATACAGACAACAAGGAACACACACCTAAACACACATATATACACAATGGCAAAAGCAAAATCAGCAAAATTAAAGAAGACTGCCTCCAGCGAGGAGGACGACTATCAAACTATGCCTGTCCAGAAAAAGGCAGTCAAGAAGGGAACCAAGCATGTACAGCCTGTCGAAAGCGACGACGAGGAGGAAATGGAGGACCAAGATAGCGAACAAGACAGTGATATTGTAAGTGAAGCTGAGGAAGACGAGGAGAGTGATGAAGAAGCACAGCTGGAATTAGGGTCCGACCACCAAGAGGATGCAACGGATGATGATGACGATGACCAAGAGAACGACGACGACGACGACGACGAAGAAGAAGAAGAGGAGGAGGAAGGCGATGAAAATCAAGAGGAAGAAGAAGAGGAAGATGACGAGAGCGATGAAGAGTTCCAGTCCAAAAAGAGCTTTGCTGACCTGGGATTATCCACATGGCTAGTCAATGCACTCAAGGCCATGTCGATCCATAAGCCCTCAGAGATTCAGGAGAATTGCATTCCTCAGATCCTGGCTGGTCGAGACGTTATTGGTGGTGCCAAGACTGGTTCCGGTAAGACGGCTGCCTTTGCGTTGCCTATTCTTCAAAAGCTTTCGGAGGACCCCTATGGTGTATTTGCCATTGTCTTGACTCCAACCAGGTATTTTTAAAAACAAGGGACAAGTCATTTCAAAAAAATGGAAGAGAAGCAACTCACGACAAACGACATTCAACTCATTTCCAAAAACTGTTTTTTCCTGCCTTTTATTTAAAATAATGATAGAGAGTTGGCATTCCAGATTGCAGACCAGTTCAAAGTCCTTGGAAAGGGAATCAATCTCAAGGATGTGGTCGTTGTCGGTGGATTGGACATGATGACACAAGCTATTGCTCTTTCCAAGCGTCCTCACGTTATCATTGCTACACCGGGTCGTCTGCGGGATCATATCATGTCGTCTGGCGCAGAGATGATGAATCTTTCCAGAGTCAAATTCCTCGTACTGGATGAAGCCGATCGATTGTTGTCAGACACCTTTGCAGATGATTTGGCAGGCATCTTTGAGGTGCTTCCAGTGAAGCGCCAGACTCTTCTCTTCACAGCCACCATGACCGATGCAATCTTGCAGCTTGCAGGACCGGACGCACAAAGCTCGCCAGAGAACACACAGGATGCAGTCGACGGTGAGAAGACAAAGAAGAAGAAGGATGATAATGGAGGGCGGCCAAAACCATTTGTCTACCAGTGCAAGTCCAACGTGCAGACAGTATCGACGCTGAAGCAATCATACATCTTTATCCCATCCTACCTTCGTGAGACCTACCTCGCCTACTTGCTGCGATCCGAAGCATTCGCCAAAAAATCCACCATCATTTTCGCTGGTCGGTGTAAAGGTGCGGAGCTGATGCGGTTGACCCTACGTGAGCTCGGTATCGCTTGCACGGCTCTTCATTCAGACATGTCACAACAGGAACGTCTCGACTCGCTCGCCAAGTTCCGAGGCGGCATCACCAACGTATTGATCGCTACCGATGTAGGCTCGCGTGGTCTTGATATCCCGAGCGTCATGCTCGTCCTCAACTTTGATGTCCCTCGCGACCCAACCGATTACATCCACCGTGTCGGTCGTACTGCTCGTGCTGGTCGAGGCGGTCAAGCCATTACCATGGTCACAGAACGAGATATCGAACTGGTTCATGAAATTGAAGCCCGAATTAGTAAGTTGCCTTTTCTTTACATTCCCCTCCCCCCTTGTATTATGGAGTAATTGGCGTTGGCAAACGTGAAGGAGGATTTGTGGTGATATTGTAACCATGGGTCTTTGTTTCAGAATAGCGGATCAAAAAAAATGAGAGGTACTTGATTCAAGAATGTTTAAACTTACCCGACTTTTTTTGCCTATTCCGCCCTTGCTTTTTTTCTCATCAGACAAAACTATGGAAGAATACCCTACAAACGAGAACAAGGTACTGGAACTACTAAATGAGGTTTCGTCGGCTAAACGTGCTGCAAACATGGCATTGCATGATAGTCAGTTTGGCGAAAAGAAGCGAATCCAAAAGCAGAAGCGCATGGCCCTCGAACCCCAAGGTAAATCCAACAAGAAGCAAAAGACAAAGGCAAAGGCCAAAAAGTCCAAGGCTTAAAAAAAAAGAATAAAGACTAGACATCCCATTATTTTTTTTCTTTTCAAAACTGCTGTTGCATCAACTTTAAGGGGGGGGCTTTTTTTTGTGGTTGAGCTTTTGATGATGAATTGTTGGAGTGCGTTTAATAGTCTAGAAGAAACAAGAAAAAAACAAGCGTTCAAAATAATACACAAGAAAAAGAAAGAAAAAGGTGTGATTTTTTTTGAGGGAGGAGGGGGAGAACACGTTATTTTTCGAACTACGGCAGAGGCTCGTCACTGTTGGAGATTCTGTTCAGGTGCAAGTAGACATCGGTGCCATAGCCCTCCATTGAGATGAGCTTCAAGTCGCCTCCGAAATACCGTGCATACAGTCTTGAGATGGGTAAACCATATCCAAAGCCCGCCATTGGTGCTTTGAAATCTGATTTGTCAAACGTGGCGTCAATATGCTGAGAGGGCGCCGTGGTATACATGTAAGTCCACACAAGGGGGACACCGGATCGGGGGATTCCACCACCTTCGTCAGAGATCTTGATCGTAATGTCTTCCTTGCCCTGTGCAACAATCAGCTTGATCGGTGGGTAGGTGTCGCACTCGGTACCATACAATTCGACCACGGCACGCAACGAGTTCTTCAACAGCTCAAACAGCATGTGCGATAGATGTGAGGGAACATACATGAATTCCAGATCCTCTGGACAATGCAGGTGCACTTCCGGTCCCCGGAACAATCCATAGTAATCCTCGCAGATGAACTTTGCATTGGCAATTGCCTCCTGCGCCATGTCCGCCAGGTTAGTTTTTGTGCAGATAATGCCGACATAGTCTTTGCGTTTAGGTCCCTTGTTCAGTGCAATATGTTGACCTATTTTGCGAGTATATCCAAAAGAGCAAATTAAAAAAATAAAGTATGAGCAACACGGCCATCTACAACATAACTGGGGCCACTGGTACCCCTCCCCTCCACACGCACATACACACAGATGTGCATTTATAGAAAAAAATGTCGAGTCATCCCATCTCATTCGAGTCCCGACTCGAGGGTACATGGCTTGAGGGAAGGGGAGAGATGGGAAGGAATAGGTGTGAGGGGGGAACTTGAGGGTGAGAAAGCAACATACCAATAAGCATACGAATCCCGATCCTAGACATGTAAAACCGGTCCAGGAATGCCTGTACATCAGTGTCGACCAGGTTTGATCGCTTGGACTCTTTGAACTCCAGGATACCATGGGCTATTTGATTGTTGTTTTTAAGTAGGCAAAAAAAAAAAGAATGAACAAAGTGAATATGAGTGGTTGTTCCTTTGGTACTCTTATAGTCCACGGTAAAATTAAAATTCAAAGCTGGTTGGGATCTCCCCTCTCCTCCCCTTCCCACCCCTAGAAAGGAAACCGGGTGGGGAATAACGTTATTTGCTCATAAAACAAAGAATGCCATACACATGCACGAGGGCAAGACCGGAAAAGAGGACTACTGGAAAGCACAAGGGAGAGGGGAATCGTTTACCCCGGAACTTAACCATGGACCTCCTCTACTACTCTTTCATCCATTCTTCCTTTAAAGTTGGCGGATTATACTCAACACATACCAACTGTAGTCACGACAGGATCATGTCGTCGCTTCACTGCCTCGATCATCCTTGTAAACTTTTCGTTGTACGCATGCATCTCTGGTGGCCACTCGACACCATCCATGGCACTATGATATCTATTTTGGACAGAATAACAAAAACCCATCATCATGTAGGTAAAGGTGGTTTGAAACGATGGATGTTAGTTGGGTGACATATGGATGGTCTGATCCACTGGAAAGCAGCTGATGAACCATGTCGTCCAATCTGGCCCCAAATGCTGAGACAATCAATTGCGCAAAGCGACATGTACCTGTGCGAGAGTGATACAGCTCTCCGACCGTTTGGACCAACTCCGTTGAGGCTGTTGGGCATGGCAAGATTGGGTGTGTTTTCAGGAAGTGCCTGCATATCTGCTTGATTCCGCATCTGCTTGGCCATTTCCTTGAGTTTAGGCGACATTTCACGAGAAGGAAAGTCGACAATGTCCTGTAGAAAAGCAGATGGATAAATGAGCAGTAGCAAGTAGTGTTGGTCAGCATTGAGAAAAATGCGCATCGCATTTACAGAAAGCATTTGGTACCAAATCATCCTCTCCGACAAGAGCTATCACACGTACCTGGAATGACTGGGCATACCAATTTTTCACACGGATGATGGAGGGCATTTCGCTAAGGTTGTAAGGAAGTTCCTCCAGCTCCTTGACGCGATGCGCTAGACGAATAGGCAGCTCTTCAGATAAAAACTGGCTAGCCTTGAATAATGTTCCCTGCGTCGGGTTCTGGCCTGTGAACAATATTTCGACCCCCCCCCCGGTGCAGGCAAGTTGAATGTCAGACAATAGTGTCCGTGGAAGCAGAAAATAAAATAAGAATGGAGTACAGAAGTATGAGAAGTCATTCCATCTTGGTCAAGCATCATAAGTTTTCCTGCACACCCGGAGGGTGGTAAGGCAGGCTCTGGGGCCCCAGGAAGGATAAAAAGAAGGATGTTGGACCACGGTCGTGTGCTCAGGAACACAAGGACAGGTGCGAAGTAACGAGGGAAAGAACCTCCATACCAAACATGACCATTTGCCTCAGCGACACGCCCGTCTGAGGAAATGTGGCGAAATGTTTTATCTTTTGCGCGAGGTCGGGGGTTATGCGGAACATGAGGCAATGATGGAAGGAGGAAAGGAATGGTGAAATGAAAAATAAAAAGGAGGTTTCGACAAAAGGAAGAATGAAAGACAAGACAGCAGACAGCAGTGGGACACTGAAGTTCGGTTCCCCACACGAACACGCTGTCCGAATACGGAAAGTCGTTATTTCCTTCATCAGAGGTCCATCGCCACGTTGGATATAAAATTTGAGAAACCGTTGGATTTCCCCAAGTGTTCTCTTTGACTCTTCAAAATACATCGTCGTGATGGCCTCGTCCTCGTCCTCGTCCTCGTCCTCGCGCTCTGGTTGTAAGTCATTCCCATGCTCACGCTTGCCATTCGACGAATGCATCTGCACCAGCGTGGCTTTTCTTCCAATCATCAAACATTGGCATGATTGTCCACTTGAGCAGGGTGATAGCCCTCCCCCCTGCAGCAAAGTCAGTGCTCTCGCTTTTCACTCCCTTGTCAATTGTCAATAGTCGTCCCAACTAACGTAAAGCGCCATTTTGAACCCTTTTTTCTTTTTGATCCCAACTTTTTTCTTGGATGTGAATATTAGCTTCAGCTGCCGCACGTAAGGCACCCAAGCCTCAGCACCCCGTTATCAAGGGTTATCTGATTCTCTACAACTGGGCGTCCTTTGTTGCCTGGGGTTATGTTCTTGTTCAGACATTGGCCACGTTGGCCGCTGCCAAGGGTGACTACACCAAGGTTTACAGCGTTGTTGGCGACCACTTGATCTGGATTCAAACCGGTGCTTTGCTCGAGGTCGTCCATGCTCTGATCGGCTTTGTCAAGTCGCCTGTTGGCACCACCGCCATGCAGGTCGCTTCGCGCCTTTTGCTCGTCTGGGGTATTTGCTGGCTCTTCCCCTTGCCCGAGGTACGCCATTGATCTGTAAAAGTGAGGAGAACGTTCGCCACAACATCGCCACACCCAGCCCAACGCCACACTTGCTGGATATTGAATTAAGATCGATGAGCAAAGGAGAAACGTTGTCGAATTTTGAGCGCGATCATACTAAGCATTCCTTCTCGGCTGTCTAAATTTCCGGATGCTGTACTGTTAATAGGTTCGCAATTACTGGGCTTTCACCACCATGACAATTGCCTGGTCTGTCACTGAGATCATCCGCTACTCCTACTACGCCCTGAACCTCGTCGGCGTTCAGCCCTCTTTCCTGGTCTGGTGCAGGTAAGCAAAAATATCATGATCGATCGGTGCTTAATTTTGGCTGGGGGGGGAACATGTGGCTGTGGCTGATCCCGCTATGGGCGTTAATATGTCAGGGAAAAAAGACTTTGTCAGCATTCGGATAG
>JAAAIY010000178.1:14957-65714 GCA_016098105.1 Actinomortierella wolfii
TGGGGCGCTTTCTGGACGCGTTCTCAGCCCGCCCCCACCCCCATTCTCCTTTCCCGGCGTTTGATTGCATCCATGAATGAATCCAGAACTAACCTTCATATCTGAACATCACATAGATATACCTTCTTCTACATCCTCTACCCTCTTGGAGCTGGCAGTGAGGCCGTGGAGATCTGGCGCGCTCTTCCTTTCGCGCCTGCTATTGCCCAGGAGTACAAATACTTCTTGATCGCCATGCTTTGCATCTACCCTCCTGGCTTCTATGTCATGTACACTCACATGATTGGCCAGCGCCGTCGCTATCTCGGTGGTGCCTCCAAGTCGGCCAAGAAGACTCAATAAGTTATCTCTCCTTTCTTCTTTTTTTTTCTCACTAGCTCATTATTGTTTACTTTTCTCTATCCATACTGTTCAGCATTAACAAACAAATAAACCAATGGGCCAAGTTTAAAGGAATATGTTTTGTCGTGATTTTGATTGTACAATGGAAGTAAAGAAAAGAATGAAAACAAGAGAAAAAAATCTAGTCGCTGTCGCCTATATCTGAGCCGCTTTCAAGACTGGATGATGATGATGAATCGCTCTGCGAGCCACTACTGCCAGATCCATCTCCGTCATCATCGCTGCTCTCATTGCTGCTGCTGCCTGAACTCTCGCCACCAACCATGCCAAAGCTCTTTCCTCCAAACTTGCGCACAGGCATCGCAGACCGTCCTTTGGCTTTCTTGGCTTTCGAGCTGGTGCTTCGGCCGCCTGCCTTGCCCCCACTGCTGCGACTCGTCGTAGGCTTGACAAATTCTTCCTCTTCTTCGTCTTCATCTTCTTCGTCTTCTTCGTCTTCGTCCTCGGAAACCTGGTTAAAGTGCTTTTGAAGATAAGCACCACCCTTTCCTTTACCGAGCCCGCCTCCCATCTTGCCCTTGCCAAGTCCTCGACCGGTCGTATGTGCCGCTGCAGAAGCACCGCCCATCTTGCCCTTGCCCAACCCAGTACGCGGTGGCTTTGTCGTGGTAGATGATTTTGCAGATCCATTATTGTCGTGTTGTCCTGCTCCACCACCCGGGCCGGATATCGACGCAGTGCGCTTCTTCCTGGGTTTCTTGGGGTTATCTCCTGCACCACCAGCCGTTGGCTTCGATGCCGCGCCAGACAGTGCCGTCGTCGACGTCACGCCACTGAGACCGCTGTTGACTGCCGAGAGCACCGGCGATCCAACAACGCCCATCGCCGCCATCGCCGACGCCGGGTCCAAACCTTTGGCAATCGATTTCCGACGCGATTTGATGGGTCCTCGTCCCGTGACCCCGGGCTTCGAAAGGTCCTCGAAGGGTGGCATCATTGGGGACGTTGAGCTGTTGATGTTGGTACTGCCATGATGGTTGGTTGTGACACTGTTGTTGGCATTACCCTTATTCGAACTGCTCATACTACGGGCGTTTGGATCATTCAAAGGGTGTACGTATGGTTTTGGCGCCGTCAGTCCCATGGCTGCCATGGCCTGTCGTTGGGCCAATTGTTCCTGGACCGCACGTTGCAATGAAGAAGAACCACCACCGTGACGCTTGAGCTTGATCACCGTTGCTGATCCTGTGCTGCCGCTTCCAGTTGGTGTGCCTACTGCGCCTCCAGGCCCAGATAATCCTAATGATTGGACAGCAGACATTCCACCACCAGGTGTCATTACTCCACTCGTCGTTGCTGACGTTGCAGTAGACATGCCTCGCCCGTCCAGTCCTGCAGAGGGTGTCCGTGCCATGTCAACGCCACTTATTGGAATGTCGCCCGTCATTGTTGAAGGACTTAACAAGTGGTCGCCAGTCATCACAAGCTGGTTCATGTATCCACGAGTCACAGTTGTCACAGCAGGCGGTGGTGGGAACTAGAAAAAAGGGTATTATTGAAAAAAATGGTGTTAATCTTACTGTAGGATTCCTTCTTTAAAAATACCCATTCATCGGTGAAGTGCACGACCCTGGTACGTACTGTCCTATTAGGTTGGTTAAAGTGCAATGCCGCCCATGGTGGATAGTCGCGTTCAAGCTGCATAATCACATCCTCTAAAACTTTAACACGCTCTGTCAGTGTACAGGGTGGATTAGCAGCTAAGAAAAAGAGAAAAAACAGAGAAATGGATCATGTTTGTCAGACGTTGTAGTAGAAACCATGACTTTTGAATTGTTGGTCAGGCTGGGAGATGAAATGATTAAAATATCTGCCACCAAAAGTATTAAACACATACCAAGACGGACATTAAGATGCTCCTGAATATTATTAAGCCGTTCGTCCAAAGCGCTGTTGCTGAGTTGACTTGCACTATTGTCCATTGCGTGGCCCTTGGGGTTGGTTTTAGCCAAGGCTTCATTCTTTACAACTTCTTGCTTCATCTGAATTGTCCTGTTCAGCTTGCGAGCGTCAACTCTTGCACAACCATCATCATCTTCATCCTCATTCTTGTCTGTGCCGCTTTTGGATGAAGACTTTTTGATAAACTCGTTACGATTGCTCTCATTGATCTGTTCCCGCTTGGTAGCTATAAAATCATCCACCATGGCTGAAATCTCTGTCCGACTTGCGTGATTCAGGACAGAGTTGACAGCTTCATCATCGGCAACCTTTCGCCGCTTGGCTGTTGAATCCTGGTCGCCCCCTGAGGCTTCAGTCATCTCCACATCATCATCACCAGCCGTTCGCTTCATCGACTCGTGAAGCGGTTGACTTGCTAGAGGCTAAAATTTCCTCATTAAATATATTGACAGCAACAAGAGGGAAGATAGGAGAGGGAAACGTTGAATTGGCGGGAAAAAAATAGTTAGAAGGGGGAGGGACGCCCAATTGCATATCAACGCATGCGGAAGAAACACATTCTTATGCCGACTCACCAAAAGCTTGGGAAGGTACTTTGAAAACACTTGAGGCGCTCGTTTCAAAACGGCTTTGGAGAGAACCAGCTCTTCGACTGCCATCATCCTACTTGATTCTGCATATCCAAGCTATGAATAATAACAAACGTTGCGATCAGAGAGGCAATAGCGGAAGGTTTCCATGTGGTCAGTGAATAAAGGATAACAATATGCATGCATGGTAAATGGTGACCTTGGAGCAACCGTATAAATATAGCAAATGTTGAATAATACCTCGGCGACCATGCTGCACAATATTTCCTGCCAAGGAACATCCACCTCTTTGATATGATCACTTCCTGTTGACACAGCCACTGTGACTGATGATGCCGCATCGGTGCCTGCGCCTGTGCCTGGTTGCTGTGATGCTACCTCTGTCAATGGGAATGGTTGTGCTGTATGATCCAGAATGTCTGCTGGCAATGTTCCTCCTGCCTGTATAGTATCCGCGAGTCCTGGATGACCCACCATCAACGGAAGAGAAGATCCTATATTGCGTTCAGTTGTTTGGCAGATAAAACACATAAACGTCAACAAGATTGTAAATAATGAATGAATACAAATATTCGCATGTTTAAAAGAAAAATACCTTTGACCATGTCCGAAGGTGTGGCACCAGACGTTCCGGGAGGTAAGCCAAGCCCCTCTCCTAGGCTGGAATGTAACAACGACGCAGCAGCACCGTCGTGTATGCTAGTGGCAGAAATGTCTACTGCTGAAGTTATTGTGGTGCCATTGGATAAGATATCGGCACTGGAGGTTGTAACATGGTGAAAGGAAGTTGTCGCTGATGTTGTAGCTGTTGATGCTTGGGCACCAGAGACAACCTGGTCCAGAAGCAATGCTTCGTGGGGAGGTATGTTGGACAATGGGTTGACCAAATTTAATGGCGTCTGGTGACCCTCTGGAGACATGCTATGTTCCAATGATGGTGGCATTGCCGCAGCGGCAGCAGCATTGTTTGCATCCACCGCGACGAGTGCCGGTGGCTGTTGTTGCCCAGCAGGTTCCTGGGCGCGGTTTGTGTCCTCCATGACTTGTTGTTGTTATTATTGTTGTTGTTTTGCAGCAACAGCTCAATTTAAACAATGGAACCCAAGTTGCATGTGCCAAAGATGAATTAGAGAGGGTGCTGCTGCTGCTGCTGCCTCTAATAATGGAGATTAATGCTAACAGAGCAAAGAAGAAGAGAGCAAGCAGGCGTGTGTATGACAATGATCGTTTTTGCCAGTCAGGACAGAGTGACATGAAAAAAGAGGACTCTGTTTGGGCTGTGATAGAAAAAAAAAATGCGTGTTGACCACAAAATACAACAAAAGGATACACAGCAGGGACGCGACATGCAGCCCTTGACTTTCTTTCTTTCTTGCCTCCACTCTATTTACTTTTTATCCTACTACGCAACCATGCCTCTCGTCCTACACTCCTCTTCTGAGTAACACTCGTCTGCTCGCTCCAAATGTTATGATACTACAACACGATTGATTTGACTCCGTTTTGGCAGGGGGGCATTGCCTTGACGAACAGTGATTTATGTACAAGAAAGCGAACAGAAATAAACTACAAGATCCAGTAGAAAAGTAATATGGATAAAACAGGGTCAATGCGATGCTACAAACTGGAAGGAAGGGCAACAAACTTGCAAGAGGCGAGGTAGATAACAAAATAGAATGGAGGAGGTTAGGGTGGCAACGAAAAAAAGTAATACTGGACAAAAGGCCGGTTCCTCCAGAAATATCTATGGCGACAAAAAAGAAACCACCGATGCTTCCAACAAAACAATGCCTCCCATGTCTAACGGGCAAGACGCTATTATGACACTGCCTTGATAGACTTTCTCCATCCTCGATCCAGCAACACTTTGTGTCCGTATCGATTCTGCCTCGCCTCCGTCATACTCTTCATTGTTTCCGCCATGCGTCAGCCGTTCGACCTTGTTCTTCTTTTTTTTCATCTATGGTCTCCATGATGAGGATTGCTTAAAAGCCGGGAGGAACGATTCCGGCCTGCTTCTTCTGCTGGGGGTTGGGCTGGTTCAGCATCTGGTCAAATGCAGAGGAGAGAAAGAAAGAACAAGAAAAAGAGAGAGAGAAAGATAGCCAAGTCAGTTCAAATGCCTCAACCATGTGGCAAAAGCAGACATATGCATGTCAAGTTATTCAAGGGCGGCTTTGGCTGCATACCTGGGCGGACTGCTGCTGCATCTTCTCATACTCAATCAGACCCTGCTCATGCTCGAGCTCGAGCATAAGAGGCAGGACCAAAAGCAGAGCGCTCGTCGTCAGAACCCAGGCAGTGTTGCCGAGGAACTTGGCGCCAGACTTTCCGAGCTCAAAGGCTGACGAAGCAGTGTCGGCGATCGACTTGCGGGTCTTTGCAGGGATGACGTCTTGCAAAGCCCAAATGCGATCGAGGATGGACTCGACCTGGTCGAAATCCTCGTCGTCATCAGAAGAGTAGATGGAGGAGGCATCGGTATCGGTGTAGGCGTCCTCGTGGTCGATGTCGAGTTCTTGCAGCTTAACCATGGTTGATTAATGGAGATGACACAATGGGAGAGGGTAGGTCTGGGTTGAAGGTGAGAACGGGATCAGGCCAAGCTTTCTATTTTGTTCACTTCCGGATTGACAGTCACCCCACGCTGCTTTTCAGTCTAAGCAAAAACAGTCCCCCAATGCTTTTGGAGGATGAGAGCAATGCCTTCCTCTCTGAGACTACGTCTACGGGCTGGCTATTGGCTGAAAGTCTCTTTCTCATCCTAGCATAGTTACATATACTATGCTGACAGGCATGCATCCTTTGTAGAAAATCTATTTTTTCTGCAAGTTGGGTGGAGCCAGGCCAGTAAGGGAAGCAACAGTGGTTGTTGGCATTGAGACTACCATCGTTGATACTCCCTGTAAGGCTTGATAGTGGACTCTGGACATTACGACGTGAATTTCCTTGGCTCTCTTGGGATGGTTCATAGACAACTCATTCGCCTGCACTGGCTGTCTGCGTTTGTACACATCAAGCAATTTTTGTCACAATATCCCTGTGTACTCAGTAGCCCAAACTCGTGTACTTCTCTAGCCATTTGCCTCTCTACTCTTCACTTGTCATAGTCTTGCTATTTCTTGTGGTCTCGAGTGGACAACAACGAAATCTTCACGCCCAAATATCTTTGTGTTACCCGAGAAAGATGGCGAGTCGACTGGGAACATGAGAGAATCAAGAGGTGGGCAGCTGGTAACAAAGCTGATGTGGCTATTGCGATCCTCCCGAAACACAATACCGTGGAGTCGTAATGAAACCCACTTTACCGCGCTTTGATTGCACTCTGCTAGAGATGTATGGTAGCCATCGAAGCAATGACTTCCAGAACACGTTTTTTTTTTGGCAAAATTTGCTCCTCACGATCCACGCGAAAATGGGATTATGATTCTCCTAAACAAAGAGTGTTGCTGCTGAAAGTAACCATGCCATGAACTGTCAGCCTCCCAACTGGCAACTGTAGACAGTTTGAGCTAAATATTGAAGCTGGCCATATGACAAATCCCTAGGGTGGGGTGAAGCCAGGTTGGCCTGAGTATCCACCACCGTTCTGCTGAGGGATGAATGCATTTGGTGGGGCTTTAGACAGAAAGGCTGGTAAGATGTCAGCTAAACCTATGTCGCGCGCAGCACAGACAGCGCTGACGTGCAATTGAGAGTGTTGAGATGCACGGGAGGAATATAGGCAAACTGCCCACTGTTGTGACAACGTGACAACTCTGTGTGTTGTATGTACAGCGACGGTACCTGAACGACAATCTGATTGACGGGATTGATGTGAAAGAGAAAGAGAAAGGGGGAGAGAGCCCAGAGAGAGAATATGTGTGAGAACCCCACCGAACTTTTTTCTTGAATCGATGAGACCCTCCCTCGCTTTTCTTTACTCCCCTTTCAGCTTTTTTTGCTCTTTTTTTCGCCTTTCTTCTCCACGTTACACACCTGTCTTTTTCTCTTTCTCTCTTGCTCGCTCTTCTTTGCACTCTCTACCCAACACCCGGATTCTCAAGGCACCCACTTCTATTTCATACCATGGCAAAGGAAGTCGCGATCGCTGAGCAACAACAAGAACAGCAAGAAATTGTTTCCAAGGACGCCCAGGAACAGGACCAACAGCAACAGCAACAGCAAGTCGAAGAAGCCGTCGACTCTCTTCTCGTTTCAGAAGAAAAGGTTACCAGCACCACCACTGTCACCACTACCACCACTACTACTACTGTCGCCATGGCTGCTTCAACCACCTCTACTGATCAGCATTCTGCCTCTCGCGAACTGCCCATCTTCAGCAACCCCCTGCTGGCTGATGCAACACAAGCAAACTCTGTTCCCATCAAGCCCAAAACAGCACGCATCAAGGCTGGCAGCAAGATGATCAACATGCTGAAGATTCATGCACCCAAGGTTGATGGAGAGGTTATCATTATGCGTCGCACTGACACTGACCTTGTGCATGCCACCGCCATGTTCAAGGCTGCCTACCCTGCGGTATCAGACCGCATGGTTGCCCAGGAAAACAAGCACATCCAAGCTAACCACCAAGGCGTTGCTGAGAAGCTGACTGCTATTGCTGGTGTCTGGTATGAACAACAACAACAACATCGTTTTCCGTCACACACATGCAGGCTTGCAACGTTGCGACGTATGCGAACCGTTATTGCAAAGAAGAAAAAAAAGAAGAGAGAATAACGGGTGTAGAGTAGGGGTCATGCAACTTTGTACATCATGCATCTGACACGCGTCTCCCTCTTTCTTTCTTGTTTTTTCGCAACCATGTCTCTCGGCTTTGACGATATACCTTTTTCTGTCCTTCCGTCATGTGGGGGGTTTCAATCCTTCTGTCTTCCGATGCCCCCACCGCCATCCCGCCTATTGACCATTTGTTCACGGTTCACCTCTTCCTTCTACTGCGCGTCTTTCTCTTTCACCCTAAACTCGTACTCAGGGTGCCTGTCGCGGAAGGTAAGGCGAGGCAACAACAGTTCACTGCCACCACAGTCATCACATCTCTTTTTTTTTCTTTTGCTGCCTTAGGAGATCTTTCTCATAGGAAATGGATAAGCAGTACAGCCGTGTATGCTTCCTCTTTTTCACTCATCAACTATTACATCTTTCATTCAATCACAATCTATTTTAGCCAAGAAGCTTGCGCGCGAGTATGATATTGAGCTGTTCATGCGCCCACTACTGGAAGCGGCAGGTGAACGCAAGGAGGCTTCCAATTCTGGATCTAGCCAAAACGCAACAGCATCGTCCAATGATGAGTCTGCTTCAACAACAAGCCAGGAGGAAGGCACAGTTGTCGTCGACCAGGAAGCTGTCGAGACAACCACGACAGAGAAGGTGGAGGAAATACAGTCCATTGCTGGTATGAAGCGGAGAATTGAAGAACTCGAGGAAGAGTCGACTCGCGACAAGCGCAAGATCCGAGGCCTTGCCACGGTTGTTGTCGGTCTGGCTGCTGCGACCATTATTCCTTCTGTTCTCCCTTACTTCTCTTAAGCTTTTTTTTCGTGTGTCATACTCTCCTTTTTTGGGGGGGGCTTCATCACCTTTTTGCTTGCTTCCTTCCATCATGGCGCTTTGACGATGGAAACACACCTTTTTTGGGAACAACTGTTATCAAGGACCCATTGTCGCCGCTTCACTCTGTTGTCGCCCCCTTTGCTTTTTCCCCCCTCACACTCTTTCTTTCCTTGGCGTTTGCTTCACTTGAAGGCAAATTCCTTATGACTCTTACTTTGGATTGACATGTCCCCTACCTCTCCCTGTCCTTTTCGTTTTGTTTGTTTTCTATTCCATTGTTCTCGCTAGTCCACTTTTTTTCCCTTCTTTTGTGTGTGTAAACTTTTTTTTTGTGAAATACCATAATGCAACATTTTATATATTTTAACACCCTGTCCCCATCCTGACAATAATGACTATTTGTTCTTGGCTTGAGGAGACAACGATGAAGAAGACGATGATCGGCTAGATGACTTGACAATCGGTACTGGTGGCGGTGGAGGATCTGCCAAAGACTGGAGCACAAACGCAGAGGATGCCTAAGAAAACGTGTATTGTATCACCACGAAAAAGTAGGATTTAGTATTACAGACGTATTGCCACCAAAAAAGAAAACTCGGAGTATTTGTGTGTGTGTATGTGTTGATCTGAGTGTGTATAAGATCGCTTGCTTACCTGAGCCAATCCAAAGATAGCCACGCCCACAAGAGGCACACTACAGCCAATGTAAAAGACAACGCCAAAGCCAAGGAGCACGCTCTTGCGATAATTGAACCATTTGCGTTTCTGATAATGCGTCATGCCCAGCCGGATAAAGTACGGATCCAGCAGCTCACGGGTCAAAGCCCTACATCCGAAAAAGCCCTTGAGCAAATAGACCGACACGCTGCGTGGCAACATGAACGACATGAGAGCAAACACGGCTGCCAATGGTTTCGATCCAATGGCCTGGATCGTCGACAAAAACGAGGCCACCGGGAAGGCCAGCGGACCGATAATCGGGAGCCACGACACCACCAAAAACAGTAACGCCCACTTGAGCCGCTTCCACGTTCGTCGCATGTACCGCCACATCTCATGCCAGTATCGCACCTTGTACGGGTAAGCGGCCAGCGCCGGCGCAAACGGGCCACGGTGGTCCATGACAAATGGCTTGTCTTCGACATACAATCCTGCCTCGCGCTGCTGTGCCTGCAACTGTTTCTGGTGCTGGTGCTCCTGGATCAGGAGCTGATCCGAGTATGCCAACCCTTCCATAAAGATATCGTCGAGAGGTTGTGGGTAGAGGTAGCGCAGGAAGAGGAGTCCCAAGAGTGGAATCGACGACATGAGCTCTTGTGCCTTGAGCGAAAACATCTCCAGCCCCCTTTGAGAGTTGCGCGTGTCCGTATCCAGCGCAAAGCCCGCTACCTTGAGGATGTTGCCCATGATCATGATGGGTAAAAAGAAGACGATTTGGGTGACAATATGGGCGATCAGCGTAAACAACAGCAGTCGAAGGAGCGTCTTGTACAGTCGGCCATGTCGAAAGTTGGGGTTGGTAAGTGCAACAAAACAACCTTCGAGAGCGAGCGACACTCCCTTGAGGAACTCTTTGGGCTGGATGGGTGATCGCAGACGATAGACAGGAACTCCTGGCACAATCCCAGAGAGGTTGATACTGTTGCCATCGTTACTGTTGTTGTTGTTGCTGTTCGGCTGCTGCATCGCTCCTGGAATCTCTTGAAATAGGCCGCTACCTGTAGTGTCCTCGTCATCCGACATGTCCTGAGAGGCTGTCTGGTTTTGACTGCCGAGACGACGTGAAGGCGGTGGGTACGGTAGAGGTGAATAGTCCTCGGGAGGGCCAAGGGTGATTGACCCTGTGCGAACAGGTCTGGGAGTAGAGGGTGAAGCAGGTGAAGGACCCCCTCCACTTGTTCGAGCCCTGAGTTGTGGCTGCTCTGTTTGCCCTGTTACTACGGGTGCTGCTGGTGCATGTGGTGTGTAGGGTGGTGGAAGATCATCATATGGCATTGTCGTTGTCATTGATGTCTAAAAGAAATGAATTAATGAACCATGGGCTGCAAGTCAGCCCCCTTCTTGAAAAGGATATGCCAAGCAATCAATCACTCGAGTCCGTGCCCAGAATCTCCGCTCCTTCATGCACGAACTCAATTTGCCAAGACAGAATCACCATAAAGTGAACAACAGGTTATGCCAGTTTTCATGCCAGTCCATAACTAAGAGTTACTCTCCTCCATTCACTCAGTCTCCCAACCAGTCTTTTCATGGAAATAAAAAAATCGCGATGATTATTGTAAAATTCCTTGAAATTACTGTACATACATTACTTTCTATTATTAAAGATTATCAATCTGTTGGTCAGTCCGTTGGTGCTCCTTGGCAGCATCGCGTGTGTCGCTCAATACAATGGACGACTCGCGACTTAGCGTTGCAGGTGACGTAGGGCGACTCCTGTTCGACGGCACCATCATACTTGATTCGCGTGCCTTTGGGAATGCATTATCCAGAATGCCAAGCAGATGTTGCGAAAGCGCCGCTGGCTTGACCAGTATTTCTTCACATAGTCGATTAGACGCAGGTTTCATCTCCACCCGCTCAGGATCCTCCTCATGTCGCCACAACTGAAAGACCGAGCCTGCAATATAGAGCTTGAAACAGCAAGGTGAAAAAAAGAGATTGATGTGGATATTAGTAGCTTATTGAAATGTGTTCCTGTTCGGCTGAAAAAAGGGCAATTTTCTTACCTTTGGATGCTGAACAAGAGAGTTCTTGATTTCTTGCCTCACAGCCTCAACAGCTTTTAGAGTGGGTTCCCAATCCTCATCAGTCCCTGTCAGGAACACCTTGGTGAGTCCCATATGCGCCGCTGCCTCCACTGCGCCGACAAGCATGGTCTTTACGTCCATCATACCTAGAAAGAAGGTGGGACAACAGGTAAAATGGAGTTGGTACTACAGCAATACGTACGCACAAGTAACAAAAAACTTTCCACGTATCAAATGAAGCACTTACTGCCATAGCTAAGACGACTAACTATATCGTCCTCGAAAACATAGCACCGGATGTGATCCCTGTAGCGATCTGCCAAGTCTTTTGAGACACAACATGCGGGTGCATAAGCATGACAGGAAATTTTAAAGTCTTTGGTCGTTAATGCCTTGAGCTCATGCAGGTGATCGAGCAACATCATCGTCAGAACGGACGCAGTTCCAGCGCCAAGACTATGGCCGACAATGTTAAGTGCTGAAACCTTGTGCTTGGCAACGTAGGCTACAATCTGCGGGACCAAGTTAGTCATAAACCACTCTGCAGACGTCTTCATGCCTCCGTGAACAAGTCCGCCCTTCCATTGCTGGTACTCACAGACCAAGTCTGTAAGGGTATCAAAGGCACTCTAATTATGTATATGAACAAGAATGTTAGCGAACCGAGGTATACCTATATTAAACCACTGTCCTTTTCGAAAAAAAACAAAGAAGGCTGGTTACCATTGTTCCACGAATAGCAAGGACGATCGAGTTTGTTGCTCTATCCAATGCGACAAGATAACTTGGATGGAAGACTTTGGCAGCATGGAACTCATATGCCAAAAGATCTTCTTTGGGAATACGCAAAAAGTCGATAGCGCAATCATGATCTAGCCGCCAACGAATAAAATCTTTGATGATTCCATTTCCTTTGCCAACAAAATTGATGCCCGCCCATCCCTAAGACAATATTGAATGACAAAAAAGCGAAAAAGGTAAGATTCATGAGGCTTTTCAAAAAAAATTGATCATTTTGAGAAAACCATTTGCTCCAACCTACATAGCAGGCCATCGAAAAACGCCAAAAATAGCCAGCGTGTTCCACTTGCTCCAGTGTAGCAAGACCAGTGTCAAGACGCTCGCTAGTCTTGTGCCTGTAGAAGCGCTCGAGAACAACAACAGCTGTCAAAATTTGTGTGTTGGTCAACTCTAACCCTTGACCCTAAAGATTGACAAGAAAAAAATATGTGAGTGAATTGTAGCATTTTTGAGTCTGCAATATTCTTACACAAAGAGCAAACAGGGATGGACACTTTACAAATGCAGAGGCGAGACGAATAATGGCCTTGACGACTTTTTGTGTTTCCGGAGCAATTGTCCATGCGCCGACCATGTCAAGAATAGGGTATTGGACAACGAGCTCGTCATCGTCAAAACTGTTAAACTGCCTCCTGAACTGCATCTGATTCCGTTGCGCATTGCTTTCCTTGTTCTCTGGATCTTCATATCTTTGGAAGCGGTGATCCGAGTCGACATCCTGCATCGCTTCTGATAGTTGAGCCAAGAATTCATTATCTGTCTCCATCTCTGAAGGTACGCGCGTCTTGGGCACAATTGGGAAGCTTGGCTTGGCTGGTTGTAGCTCCGGCTCTGGTGGCTTCTGGAAACGATAGTGGATACGGAGTTGAATAGCGCCAATGTTGGACGAGAGTGTCCTTTTGCCAACCAAGTATGAAATGTTGCTAACGGATTTCTTCCTATCCCAGATTTCGTAGAAGCTAAAGTTGAATTGTGAGTGGTTAGCACGGTGAAAATCCCCCTCCTCGTTAGCACAGCTCAACCCAATTTTTTTTTCTATCAAAGCCTAATAGACCGGTACCTAGTAAAACTTTCTGGGAGCCCTTCAAGATGCGCCAGCTTGATTTCGGCTCGCCCAACATGCCGATCACGGAGAAGGATGCTCTTGTCGTATAAATCAAGCTACATTCCAGTTGAAACACGTTGCACAGACGAAACAAAGTTATAGTACGGTGTTGAAGGATACCTATATGGGCGTCGACGCCAAGACAGCAATGAAGCGAGCCGAAGTGAGGGTTTACCTGTAGGCTATCAAACAGCTGAGCATGGTATGTCACAGAGAACTCAAAGCCCTCGTTCCAGTCTCCATGTTCCCGTTCGGAAGTCGATGTCTGATATTCTTGATCTACACAATTGTTCCAGAAGATCTGAGTCAGTGGACATACAACACATCACAACCAGGTGGTGTAACGACTGAGCTTTGTAAAGATGCCATCTAAAGAAGGAAGAGGGAAAAGATTATAGGGGAAGAAAGAGAGAAGATTGGCCATGCGATTCAGGCATGACACGCCTGGAGGTCGCTTGGGCCTGTCATACCCCAAAGCACTCTCTTTGGATGATCATGTGAAAAAAAGAAAGAAGTGCAAAAAGAGGCTGATGAGATGCAAGTCTTATTACCTCCAAGGGTTAAAATCACATAGGGTCGCACGACAGGCTGATTGAGGTCAATCCGTTTGACATTAATCTACACGAATAGCATGCAAATGAGACATGACGAAATGTCAGTTCCTACACTCTTTGCATCCATACACATCCCCCCCCCACATTCCCTCTGGTCTGACATCCGCGTAGGCTGAGTTTTATGTCCAACCTGAAGTCGCTTATCGGGGAGGGGACGCCAAGGCCGTTGTTTCGATTCCTCCGACACTCTTGTGAGAAGCTTGGTCGCAGTTGTGCCAGAAGAGGTCTTGGCAGACGTGCTGAGGATAGCAGAGGATGAGGAGGCAGACGTCAGGGTGGGCCGAGCCGACACTGCAGTCAGATCTCTGCTGGCCCGACTGGGGCTGATTGGACTAGTAATACTAGGCCTTCGGGGTGGTTGTTGGGTAATTAGGTTAGGAAGTGAAGTTGACTGTTTGGCGATAGCCGTAGTTGTAGAAGTGGTTGTAGAGGCCGACGTGCGTCCTCCGGATCCTCGGGCGGCCTGGACTGGGCCCGCATTGGCGTGTTGTTGCTCTACTGTGATGTCCCGAGGTGGCATGTTGGCACTTGTGGGTGTCATGATGAAAAGAAGAAAAAAAAAAAGAAGTGAATGCACGAGTCATGACCCTCTTGGTTGAACACACTTCCACACAAGCTCTTGCTCTTTCTCTCCCAACAAAAAAAAAAGACATAATTGCACGCCACCAACCACGGCTCAAACCAGACAGCTTCCACCCAGCAGATTGCTCTACAGTGTAACCTTGTCTCAAGGAACTTGCGTATCATGGTGTTTACTACCCCCACTTTACTTTCCTTCTCTCACCCTTGTCCCTCCCTTGTCTCTTGGCTCCGAATCAACAATGACATGCTTCCCCACAACACAGCGGGGATAAGACACTCCTGAGGAACAACGGTGAACAAAGACTGATCAGACACACGTGGTTTTGTTCGTGGTGGTACGACAATGCCTTGATGCCTTTAACTGGTAAATATAACGTGCCACCGTTACTCCGAAGGAAGACAATAAACATGAGAATCCAGCCGTGAATACTATATAGCGCTTTCTGTGCTCAATACAAGACAGTTGATAGAACTCATAGGGATCCATCAATGAAATGTAATATTTCATAAATACAGCTGGCTATTTGGTTCTGAGTCCCTCGCGCTTCATGGGACAATCAGAATAAACTCCCAAGACGACAACGTTTCAACTTGGATCTCTCAGGTGGTTTATAAAGTTGACATGCATCAAAAAAGTGGGCTTTCGGAGCGACATGGAGTGGATTTCCCCTCTCTTGACGTATAATACCTCCTGTCGACGAGTTACTAGTTCAATGTCTTATACAACAATAAGAGAAGGAAACGCACGTTATGACCTACCCCACTCTATCCCTCTTTAGTATATGATAGTGTCATGTTCCCATGTGGATGATGAAGATCAACATACCCTACTTTCTTTCCTGGTATTGCTGAGAAAATAAACATGGTCACGTTAAACATGAAGTAGGTTTCCATCTCGACTGTCTGTCGAGGAATGACGAGAGTGACTCGTGGAGATATTTTGGAGTCTCCAAGACGTCTTCGAGCCTTTTAAATACAAGGATGGTAAAGTGGACCCATCAGTTCTGGTGGTGAGAATGTCATGGCATGCGGCCAGGTTACATCGCTCTTGATCGGCGAGACTCTCGGCACAAAAATTGTACCATTCAGATACCAGATGAGTGCCCCCGTGATGTCGATGCAAGAATGGAGGATAGCTTAAGATGGTTTGTCTTTCAGTACAACAATGAATCCAAGCACACAGTGAGGACAATGACGGCATATTTCCAGAAGTCAGTAGGCTTGGTTAAGGACAACGAGCGTCTGCTATCTTGGCCAACCCAGTCACCAGACCTTAGTCCAATTGATCGCATCTCAAGGTGCAGCTTAGTAGCAAAGTATAATCAACCTTCTAGGAGTTGCAATGCAACTATGGCAACAGGTCTCTTAGGAATGGTATACAATTCCACTTGATTTTTTTGCTAGAAACTCATTACAAGCATGCACAAAAGTCTGGGCTATGTCCAGCAAGCTAAAAGGAATACAAGCCAAAACGCTAAGAAGACATAACGAATCATAGTATAAATGAGGAATTAACCGTCAAGTTTATGTAGGACATGGATAGTCGATCTATCAGTGTCGCGCATTATTTGTGTCTTCACAGATCAAGCCATAATCCATCACAATTCTGCTACAGCACCTAGCCACCATTCCCATAGTGGTACATATTTCTTTAAAGTGGGCAGCGTCCCTAGGACGGTCGGTGAGTTCGATGGGATCAAAGCAGTTGCCAATCGGGCAGCACATATGGACGGAAAAGATGCTGCTTCTTCTACACTCACCAATTTGGGCGGCGGCACAGGACAACAATGATGTCACGATCAGTACAAAAGAAATGAGGATTGGCGTGTGAGCTATGCGCGACAACATGGTAGGACCTAGTTACTGGCAGATAGTTTAACTTGAAGAGGAGAAAAAGAATGTTGCATGAGCCAACGTAGAGAGTGAAAATATTTAGTCGAGTATTATAATGAACAGCCAACATCATGCATCAATCGAATAAGGAATAGAGCCACTACAACCTTACGTTGCAAGTGAAAGGTCGCAACAGATGCGGAAGATTTTACCTCTGTAAGTTTCCTTGTGAGAGTCCTGAGAAAGGTTGAAGTGTCGATTTGCTGAGGATGGAAGTGTTGTGAGTCAAGAAACTGGATAGGTGCGAACGTTTTTATACCTGTGGCTAGCCTTGGAATGGAACATATCAACAATGAGCAAGGGATAAGAAATGATCAAGGGGTAAGAAAGGATCAAGGGCAGGGATAGTGCCAAAGACAGCGTCGATGGATAGCACCAAAAGGCAATTCTTGAGGGGGACTGAAAGGAAGATTCGTGGATGTCCACCAGTCGCACGATTTGCAATTCGTGGCTACCACGTTGCTAATAGAAATTAGACAGTACGGGGAAACTAGTTACTCTACAAGTGATAAGACCGATAACGGTCCAGAAGAAATACAAAGCACAGGGAAGAAATACAAAGCCGATATACGATGTAGGCAACGAAAGGGGGAATGAACTTTTTCTTTTCTCACCTCTTCATCAAAAAGAACCTGCCTACGTAGCGGCAATTCACACCTTTGTCCCTCAAAGCTTTTGTCTTTTGTCCAAGGAGACCTTCGACGAGAGATAGGGAATATACGAGGTAGGATTTGCAGCGAAAGGACCACACGAACAGGAACACAGGCGAGAAAAGTGATAAAAAGCGCATTTATCCCTTAACACTTCCATTTGCCTGAGTGAGAAGTGCCCACAGCTCGTCCTTGTAGCGAGTTACCCTTTCAAGGCATTTTCTTATCATAATTGATAAGAACAAGGACAGCAACTACATCCATAAAAGGAAGGATGTCACGCAACGTCCTCGAGCTTTGATCCAAAAAAGGGGTAAGAGCATGGCCTCATTTGTAGAGGCATCCAAACATCATTTGATTTATTCCATGTACGGACTCTCGCATACCCTATTCCATCCACACTAAACCATGGTCCGCTCAGCAAAAGCAACGCTCCTGCTCCTTTTTGTCCATGGCTTCAAGGGCCATGACCATCACACATTTCTCGATTTTCCGAATCGCATCCGTACCATCCTAACTAATGCCAACCTTCAGGTCGATGTGGAGGCCATCGCCTATCCACAGTATGATACCCGTGGCGATTTCGATGTCGCCGTGAAAAATTTTGTTGAATGGGTGAAGATGACCGTCAAAGACCATAGAGACTTCAATGCCAAACAGCATGCAAGAGAACTGGCCGAGGGTATCAACACGGACCCAAATTCAAAACCAACCCCTGTCTACGTTTGCCTCCTTGGGCACTCTATGGGCGGTCTCGTCGGTGAGTTTTACTGTACTTCGTGTGTTTTCTTGAGATGTATTTCATATATTTTGTTGTTTTTTTTTTTTATCGACGAGTCATGAATTGCTAAACGCGTCTACGGTTACTTTTTTTATATATATCCTTGTATTTAGCCGCCGATGCTGCCCTTTATTTTCAGGCGCAACCCGAGGAATCGCCCATCATTGGGCTTTTGGCGTATGATACCCCATACTTTGGTCTAAACCATACTATTTTTACAGAGGCAGCGTATCAGCGAGTCAATTCGTTTGCCAAGGAAGCATCGGGAGTCTACACAGCAGTCTCAAGCATTCTACCTAGCGCAGCTGCAGCAGGAGCATCCTTTTGGTCAGCCAAGTCATTGGCAGAAACACCAATAGCTGCAGCTGCTGCAGAGGTACAAGGAAATAACCAAAATAGGAGCAGTTCTACTGGTACTATGCAATCGACTTCTCAGAGCAGCACAGGATCAACTACGAGTTCATGGATGTCGTCGCTATTGTCCACGACAACTACTAATAAGAACGCCAATGTAAAGAAACAAGAGCCTGCTGCAGTATCCTCGTCAACCAATGGATCTTCAGGATGGGGGTGGGGTAGCGTTGCTGTCGGAGTTGGTGCCCTTGTCGCAGCGACCACTGTCGCAGTTGTGGCAAATAAGCATTTACAAAACGGCATGAGCTGGGTTACCTCACATATACAGTTTGTAGGTACCTTGTGGGACAACGACAAGCTAGCAAAGAGGTGAGTTTAATGCAACAGTATGCATCAATTTCCCTGGGAATGCTTATTGCTGATAAACAAAAGGTTAATCTATTTACCCGTTGGATGCGCAACCGTTCTTTTTAGGATGGCCAATGTTCTCCTGTTACCACTCAGTTTCCACTGCTTCTACACCCAGGTCAAGATTCCCGCGAGCGCAAGTAATGGCTTCCGGTCGGAACATAGGACTTTTATAGAACTTACAGCCATCCCGGAAAAAATGCGCCCTTATTTTTCCCCTCGCAATTGCTCGGGCCAGGATGAGATTGAGGCGCATACTGAAATGTTTAACCCATCCAAGAATATTGATTATTACCAGATGGGTGAAGACACTGTTAAGGCGCTTCGTGTGATGGTAGATAAGGTACTTGGCCATTCTTCAATGAATCAAGGAAAATAAAAAGAAGGGAATAACGACTATATCTGGGCTTGGCCAGAGCTCTGCTCTGTTGTTTCATATTGTTGGATTTATGGCGTTAAGGAAAAGTGCTCAGTTTTACCAAAGGAATGGATGTAATCTAAAGGGGAAATTTTCTCCACCTCCCGGTTGGTAGCGGAGTTTTTTGTTGCCACCAAAATTTTTTGTCATGGCTTCTGCGCACCAGCCAGTAGCGATTTAAATTTTTATTATTTCGGTGTGTCGTAAAGTATTGTCACGGTTTTTTTCAGACGTCCCAGAAACAAGTTTCCAAGAAAAGTCAGCATCCACAATTTTTTGTCATGGATCGGCACCATATGTGGTAAATATTATTAATCTGCATGGGTACAGATTGGATGGTTGCTTTCCGACTTTTGTTCCGGCACTGCAAATGCACAAAGGACTGCAGCAAAAGAAAGAGATGTAACGTAGATCAGAGCGCTATAAGATTTTTCACTGCAGTTAACATAGGAAAGACGATACGTTGCAAGAGTATACTCGATTTTTTTTAAAAAAAAATGAATTCTCAAGTGGATCTCGGAAGAACAAAAGCACAAACTGAGGAGAAATAGATTCACATCTGAAAAACACAAGCCTCAAGAGAACGAAGACTCTCAAAGGTGTCTATGAATGCCACGGCGAGAGCAGGCCAAAAAGTTTGTCATCCATGTGCAACTTAATGATGCTGAACGAAGTTTCCCTGGCTCACTGGTAGATAGTTTGCGCAGATTGTACTCAAAACTCTCCGCAGCAGGCGAGCAAGGCAAGGGGTGTAATAGATGAACGTCGAAAATAAACTTTGAGCTCCCCTCCCTTCCATGACAATCTCAAAACATGGTGTTGTGTACAGAGCTCCCCTGTTTGTCTGCTAAATCTAGAAAATGACATACCAGGGATTGTCTCACTTTCCCGTATGTGAGGCGGAATTTAAATCGACTGGGTGTTACTGAGTTAAGCATTCAGCGGTAGGACAACACTAAATAAACTATATAAATGTGAGCTCTACGACCCCTATCTATTTCACTCTTTTTCTCGACCTTTGCCTTTTCACCTTCATAAGTGATGAGCTGTATTGCCTCAATCATCACCAACACTCCTTGAAGTTTTCTCATATTTTACAGCTCCGTAACCTTTGCACTCCTCCAAGCCTTCAATGAACTCAAACGCCACCCAAGAGAAGGTTGTAGAACCTTCCACAGGCAGTGGTGATCCAGCAGCCCCACCCCTTCAATTTTCCGAAAAGGCATCCATAGATGAAGGTACCCTCAATAACCCATCATCCATCGATATCGAAGCCAATCGTCCTCACGTAGCGCAAGGTCAAGACGTCCTCCAAGATCTCGACTCCAATTACGTCCTTCCAAACAGCGACAAGCATGGCCTTGACAAGTCTAAGCAGTCCCTAATGTGGCGACTGCGCAGCTCGAAACATTTCATAACTCTCACAGTCCTACTGGCCCTCTTTACCGATATGTCAGCATATGGTATTATCATTCCCATTATGCCTGGCATCATCGAAGAGATGGGTGGTAACTCGACTTGGACCGGTGTCCTCGTTGCAGTCTACGCTGCAGGTCTCATGTCGGCCTCCCTTGTCTTTGGTACCGTCTCTGATAAGCTTGCTTCACGCCGCATCCCAATGATGACTGGTTTGATCGGTCTCTTGATTGCCACCATCATTTTCATGTTTGCCAAGGTCTACTGGTTGTTGATTGTGGCCCGATTCTTCCAAGGCGTCTCTGGCGGCGCAGCCTGGACTCTTGGTCTAGCCTTGATGACTGACGTCTTCCCTGCCAGTGAGATGGGCATCCAGATGGGCAAGGCTCTGATCGGCCATACCATGGGCATGCTCGGTGGTCCACCCATTGGAGGTCTGCTCCATGACGCTTTTGGTCATCGTGCTCCATTCTATTTCTGCATTGCCTTTTCCATCCTAGTCACTTGCATGCTGGCTATTCTCAATGAGCAGCGCGCTCAGGAAAACATCATGATCCGCGAATACCAAGCCGAACAGCGTGCCAAGGCTGAGGCTGAGGGCCGCACCGTCCAAGAAGTCCCCAAGACATCCATCCTCAAGCTCATCACGACCCCTCGCATGATTGCTGCCGTCTCTGTCACGGTCCTTGAAGCCTTTGATCTGGCATCGCTCGAGCCCACTCTGCCTTATTACTTGCGCTCTCGCTTTGATTTGTCCGAGGGCAAGATTGGCCTCGTCTTCATTGCCTTCACAGTACCTACCATCATCTCTCCACTTGCTGGCTGGCTCTCGGATCGTTATGGCGCCAAGATCTTGTGTTCGAGCGCAGTGACCATTGCTGGTGCTCTGATGCTTGTCCTCAGCATCGAAAACAAGCCTCTATGGGGCATCATTGTTAATCTGATTGCCATCGGTACCATGACTTCGACCTTTATCGCACCTGTCTTGGGCGAGATCAGTGCAGTTGTACGCCGTACTGGAGACAAGGACGCCTTTGCACGTGCTTTTGCTATCTTCAACATGGCCTTCTCGCTTGGCATGCTTATCGGCCCTGTCATTGCTGGTGCCATTTATAATAACCATGGATTCAAGTGGGTCTGCATTTTCTGTGCCTGCTTGTTATTCGCATTCGTACCCATCTTTGTACTTTTTATGGGCGATCGTAAGACAAAGATGGAGGACGTGGCATTGTATGAGGCTGAAGAGGCCGAACGCAAGCGCGTTCTTGATGAAATTTATCGCATCCAAGCCGAGAAGCAACGCGAACAAAATGTTTAAATACCATCACCACATCATTGCATACACTATCTACATAGACATGTACATACCCCCTGTCCTGCACCAAATAAAAGTTACCCATTATTTTAATTACAAAGTCACTCCTTTTTCGTTGTATCTGGTCTGGATGATTTACGAGTGTATTGTCTTGAAATATCTCCTTCACCCAATGCGCCTCTCCAAGCCTCAAGTTTCTTGAGCAAGAGTGTCTCTTTGCGCTTCATCTATTTCATTCAATACAAGCACGTAGAATTTAGATTACCTGACATCCCAAGTGTGTGACCATAACCTTCACTTTCCTCCACTATGCAAAGCCCGCAACCTTAGCCACACCTGCTTGTAATCTTTATCGTCTTGGTGATCATATCCGAGCAAGTGGCAGATCCCATGAGCATACAACACCGGCAACCGTTCATGCACATCGACATTGTTGGCCTTGCACCAGTCAGAAACATATCGCATCGAAATAAAGATGTCGCCTAGGTTCTTGTCATCCTCGGATTGTGGCTCCGGCAACTTACCCGGCTTAACAGCCTATTCAGAAACCAAACAAGGCCGCATATTTTTTGAGAGAGATATTAATCAAAATATTTTGGCAGGCTACAAGATCATTGAAAAAAGACGGAGAGCTCCTTTTGTATAACTCTTTCCATCTTTGTCTGATTATCTCTCGTAGTTGACTCCATTGGTCAACCAACTACTATTTTATACTTTACCTCTGTAAAAGGGAATGACAGGATGTCTGTAGGCTTGTCCTTCCCCCGGTATTGGCGGTTGAGCTTTTGCAGCTTCCGATTGCCTGTCAGACATACACCAATATCCCAGTCATGGTATCCAGCTGCTGACAAGAGCATCTGAATGTCCTGCCGGACTTTAGCAGGAGTAATGGGAATGGCACGCTGAAGGTTTTTCAGCAGAATCATTGAATGCAAAAAGTGTACGCTGAATGCACAAGACGACTCCAAAAGACCGAACAATCTGCGCGTGCTTTTTGCCGATCTCCGTGACTGTTGAAGTTTAACACAAGAAGGACTAGCCAAAAGCAGACCCCTTCCCGTCCTTTGTTCCTTCACCTTTGCTGCTTCTCATTCACTCATTTTCCATCTGAATTCACCCATGTCACGAGCAGAGACAACAAGGGGAAGCACAGAGGACCCCATAGAGCCTCACTCCCACGAGAATTCTATAGATAATAACCCAGCAATGCCTACAGCAACGTCGGCCTTGCGAGGGCCCTATCCCCCTACTTCTAAGCGGAGTGAAGAGGCTCGATTTAAACTGGCGGCTGTGATCTTATTCGTCTGCATTGTGTCCTTTGTGCTTCAGACTGTAAGGACACAAGAAACTAATCTATAGAATGAAAAGACAAAGATGGTGGGACACAAAGGCATGGCGACAGCCAGACTCGCTTGTACTGTTCTGATCAGATACGTCCCCCTGCTTGTTTGTTAGGAGCTGACCAAGTTTGTACAGTCATCAATGGGCTATCAGAAGCCGTATTTCATCCTGTAGGTGTGCATACCTCTTCTTTTCTCTCTCTCCTTTTTTCATGGTGGTTTGAAAAAGAAAAAGAAACGCATATTTTTCTCCTATTCGATCAGTCACCTTAAAATGTACTAACATTTGAAATTGCCCCCAAAATTTCGTCACTCGTAAGGTATATTTCTCACTCATTTTGGATGGTCATCCTGCCAATTCAAGTCCTGTATACTGCCTACTGCGTTTCAGGGCCCCAGCTGTCGTCCACAGGCTCTTTCAAGACTCGGTTAGCCTACTTCAGAGATATCATCCTGCTCTCTGCCAGTGAGCTCTATCGCAAGTCGGACGATTACATGCCCGTAGCCCAGGAAGATGTTGATAGAGCACAGATTTCTTCACATACATTATCGCCTAGCCATCGCCGCCCACATTCAGGACGACCGTCGACATTACACGGAGCCACAGCATCTGTAGAAATAACACCCGCGCCTTCGGCAACAACAGGAGAACGAGGATCATCGTCAGTTTCAACTTCTCAGCAATATGACATTCTCGCGCCTCGACAGCGAAAAGTCCTTGGATGGTACTTGTTCCGACTCGCTCTCATGATGACAACACTGTTCATGGTGCCCTCGTACTTGTGGTACGCCTGCGTGGCCCTGACATCAATGGCCAACTTGACAGCCATCTACAACACATCCTGTTTCTTTGCCTACCTCTTCTCCGTTTTGATTCTGAAAGAACGGGTCGTAGTGAATAAGGTCATTGCTGTTTTCCTGTCGCTGCTTGGAGTGGCTGTCATCTCGCTGCTGACTCAGCAACAAGGATCAGATTCATCCAACTCTGGAGGCAATGCTGGCAATCAGCAAGATTTGAAATCTAAAGGATTTTCTATTGGCAATACTTCCTTGCTTGGCGATTTGCTTGCGCTCGTTGGTGCTGCCCTTTATGGCTTTGAAGAGGTACCGTTTTGAAAGGCATACCAAACTCAGAATTGAAAAAGTTCTTAAAAAACGAGGTCAGTTTTTAACATAATCTCCTCTTGTCCTACCTCTTGTTCTTTTTTTCATGCATGTATTTAGGTGATCTACAAGAAGTATGCTTCACCAAAGTCCAACTCGGTCACGTTTGCCAACACTTTAACGGGGTTGATGGGCGTTGCAACGCTGTCATTTTTCTGGATACCTATTCCAATTCTGCATTTCATTGGTATCGAGACGTTTGAGCTGCCGAGCCTGTCTGCTTTCCTGTCGATCCTCTTGATTGCAACCCTTGGACTGATTTACAATGGCTGCTTCATGATTGTGGTCTCACAAACAAGCCCAGTCTTTGCTGCCGTCGGTGTCATGGCAACCATTCCTCTCGTGGCCGTCGTGGACCTCTTGCTGTTTAGTGTCCCGATTGGATGGGGCAACATCATTGGCGGTTTCTGTATTCTTATCGGCTTTGGTATCCTTGTGCGCGAGAACCATTCGCAAAATATCCAAGCACATTAGAGCAGCCTTCACAAAAAAAAAGGATTTATCTTAATTTTTTTTTCATTAGATTAAATTCCTCAGTCCTGTTAAAATTTTCTTTTTGTGTCCACCCAATTTGTTACTTCCTTCTTGTTTCTTCCCATTCCTTGTTAAACGACGAGGCAGGATTGTTATGTTTGAGGCAAGCATGCAGTACTTCCACAGGAACTACTTCAAACGACAGGAAGCAATGTTCGAACAGCATGCTCATCGTTTTTTTTTTTCATTACACTTGGGCTGTAAAATCTAGAACCTTGCCTCATTCGCCAAGCCTGGGCATTCGACCAATCCTACAAAGAATGGTGGCAACAGCGTCCATTCGAAAACCAGGTCTGAGAATGTGGCTCCACTTGCAAGTACTACGAGACCCTTCAACCACATAACAAGAACCACGATACCATTCGCTCCCTCAAAACCTGCACTTGCTACCACAGGAGCATCAGGAGCATCCACGTCCGTTACTTCAGCCTCCAACAACAAGCCAAAGATATTTGGATCGTTTAACACCAACGTCGGAAGCCCGTCATGGCAACGAACTGGAGCGACGACGACAACCTCTGCCACAACCACCACCACCAGCACCACTGTGGCCACAGCTACTACATCCACTTTTGCAACTTCACGAACTGAAAAACACTCTTCGTCAAAAGTATCTTCTGCTTTGGAAGCTTCGCACAATGATGCAAAGAAAAAGACTTCAGCTTCTACTGCTACCAGCTCCACTTCTGGTTCATCGCATGGTGACAGAGACCTACTGCTTGAAGGCGATGATCTGGATCTAGAAGCGCTTTTGGACGATTTTGGTGAAGACGACCAATTTTCAACATCCACACATGAAGCCGTGTCCTCTAAACCCAACAACATTGACTCGGGTGACATTGGGTCGTCGACTGTAGCCAAGAGGAGGATCGACGAACATGAAGAGAGCTTGTTGCCACCTAACCTCCCTGAATTATCTGATCGCTCTCCCAAAAAGATCTCTGCATCATCATCATCGTCATCGTTGTCGTCAAGAACAGTACCAGCACCCACGACTACAACAGCTTATCCACAGTCCCAGAGGCCCCATGTCGAGCGACAATTCGTCAGTGTCAAACAGGAAACAGTCGAACATAGACAGACAAGCACAATACAGGACAAAAGTACTGCTTCTCCATCTGTCTTTTCAAATATGCGTTCTCTTGTGTCATCGACAAGCAGTGTTCCAATTGCGACTTCAGTCTTCACGAGACCCACCACTGGAGCAGTAAGCCGACGCCCTATATTAGAGGACACGATAGTACCAGATGTCAGGAAGGGGAGAGTGACGGATATCATGAAAAGGAACACAGATGCGCATCAACAGCAAGCAGAACCACAACATTCAGAACAGTCAAGACAAGGAGCATTATCCCGGCCAAATTCATTTGGTTCTAATAAGAGTAACAAGCGGCGTCTCCCTGGCCCTGCAGGCAATCTCCCTAAGCTGGTATGTGCTTTCAGAGGGCAACTTTTTTTTTTCTTAGATACCATTTTTTTTTCTTTCCATGTTGCATGCCAAGACATTGATGCTCATCACTTTGCGAGGACTTGCTTCTATACGTTTTTGACTCCACAGACACCTGAAGAGAAGGAAAGACTCTTTCGATCGCGAGGTGTGCCGTTGAGTAAAAGCGAACTCGCAGCAGCCGCAGGCATGTCAACGGATAGTGCGACTGGGCTTAAAGGTTCTCTTCGAGGTGTACCAGGGGCTCAACAAGGACCTGTCGACAGCGATTTCTTAGGAGGAGCATGGGATCACCTGTTGGAAACATATGGCCTCCCTGATTATAAGCGTAGGTCTTTTTTTTCTTTTACTCTGAGATGTTTGATAATAGTCCAGGACTACATGAAGGGAGTCCCGAATACTACTCATTCTAATCACTTTATAATTTCGTCCGCGCTTGTTTTCAATCCGGTACTAAACCGGATTAGCATCGACACTACAAAAGTACAAAGGATCATCACCGATCATCGCCGTCTCGCTTTCAGATATCCCCAACAACGAGGCATTGTATCAGGGCAAAATCGAGGCGTTGGTGGTGCTGATCAAGGAATGCAAAGTGACAGAGCTGGACACGTCTGTTGTGGTGATTGATCCCTCGGGAGAGATGCGAGGCACGATTCATCGCAAAGTCATGGAGCATTATAAGAACAATGAGATTCGTGTTGGCACAGCACTAGCCTTGCATAATATCTCCATCTTTTCACCAACCCCAGTGTCACATTATCTCAACATCACTATGGCGAATATCGCTGGAGTCTTTACACCTACACCGACAATCATTTCACTCTCTCAGTGCTCGTCCTCACCAAGAACACAGCGCTCTTTATCACAGTCATCCCGGGGAGAAGGGCGAGAACGAGACACAAGGACCATTAAGCGGCAGCGGAGTCAGACGGACTCATCACAACAGAGCGCTGATATTGACCCTTCGCCAACGCGATTACGACAATTGCAGGAAGAGGAATTTCAGCTATCAATGGGGTTCGCTCCCAAGAGCCCCACCCCACTACACCCGAGGAAGCGCAGACTTCCTAGAAGACCTTCTCCAGATTGGGAGGACGTGGTCGAAGAAGACAGCCAAGAGAGAGTGTCGGCCTCTAATGCAACAGGTGAGGGTAGAGGACAAGGTGGCGATGACGATGAGTCGATCAAAGAGCGGGAGATGGCTGCAGGGGTGGACTACTCGCCCGTAGTCACGGAGGAGGCTCTGACGAGAAATAATAGTCAAAGAAGAGGAGTATCAAAGGAAGTAGAAGAAGTGGAAGAGGGATTGGAGGAGGAGGAAGAGGATGAACCTCTTGTACGCCATCGCCAGTCGGATATCAGGCGAATATCGATGCCCAAACGGGAGCCACCCATCATCAAGGATGAGCCCGGAGAAGCAGCCAAAGAATCACAGGCTGAACCGATCCACGAGATCCAGTTTCAGTCGTTGCCGCAAGCTACAGGGCGAAGCAACGACGACGATGACAAGAGAACACTCACCACAAACGCCAGCCAAACAGGAGAAGACGACTTTACTTTCCCTCAGATGGGTGCGACACCGATGGGTATCCTTGGAGGACCTACGCCAAGGGAGCAACAGCCAGCAACGCCGCCGACATTGGCTCACCCCCTCCCTCCTGCCGAAAGCAAAGGTGAAGGCAGCAGTAATGGCGACGGAAAGCGCACTAGCGGCGCAAGCTCGAGTGGTCGGGCACTGTTGTCTTCGTTCGCAGCACCAAAGAATCTCCAGCGACGGTCTACCTTCAACGCACTACACTCATCGACAATGCCCATCCATGGACCCTCACCACTCTCGGCGACTGCTGTACCGGTAGCTGCAAAAAGTTCCACATCGCCTTTACCGGCTACTCTCACCCGAGATCCTTCTTCAAACGATGACTGGCTGGACGGCGTTGACGAAGCAGCATTGAATGTCGCCGACTTGGAGGACGACGGAGATTTTGGTGTCACTTCTGAACAACAACCGCAAAAGGAGGAAGTAAAGGAAGATACGAAGAAGGCAAAGGCAAGTAGTGCGCAAAGTGGTGGATCGAATATACCTCCACCAACAACAGCATCATCCTCCGTGCAACAACTTCAAAAGGTCGTCGAGGGCACGGAAGACGATGACTTTGACTTTTTGCTCCAAGGTATTGACGAGAACGAGTTGTTCGATGAAGAAAGCTAATATGTTTTTCGCTAGTGTGTAGCACTCATGCAATATACATATACCTAAAAGCGAAAGCACAATGCAAAAAATTCCGTCAAAACACAACTGGCAAAAAAAAGAGCAACAAAGAATCTATGTAGCTATATTGTTGTCATGACTGAAGAAGACGATAGACTGGAGGGGGGTAATAATGGTGGTAAAAGTAATGTTGGGTAGACATGGAGAACTAGAGGCATTTTGTTTATGCGCGCTTGGCAACCTTGGGGGTCCACTCGCTAAACTTTGGCTTGGTGGTGTTGTAGGTCTTGAAAGCCTTGGGAGAGCCAGACAGGTTCTCAGTGAAGGGGACGCTCCACGAAGGGGCAACCATCGACTTATCAACGGTAGGTGGGTCGTGGTGCATGCGGTGGAGCCAGCCGTGCCTGCATTTTGTTGAGAAAAAAGGGGGAAGGGGTAATGAACATGAATAACTCGATATTTCAATGATCCAAATTACACATCAAGTAACATACTATGATATCGCGTCCCTCTTTACAAGGGCCAATGCCACACTTTTGTTGCCGCACATACCACTCAGCAGGGACCTGTGAAGCGTTGAATTCGGTGCGAGTGAAGAACGAGTCTTCCTTGGCAAACTGAACCCAACGGTTACGGCCTAACAAACAAAAATGCGGGTGTGAAATAAATAACAGTTTTCGTTGTCAGTGATCATTGATAAAAAAAAATTGTACGAAAAAAAGTATATGCTCGGGCATGCATAGACGAAGCGTAGAAGGCGAGTGAGCCAAAGGTATAAAAGTCCAAGAGTCTCGAGTCCAACGCGCCGACATGCCGATGTGTCCTGTTGGCAGGGCGCCTATGCAGAAGGTTGTGTGCCCATTCAATACATCTCCGAAAATGCCGAGAGCCTATTTTGGTGTGTTGAAACGATTGATCCGAACATGTCCGGAGAAGGTGGTGTTGATGCTACGCCTCCCATCCAATGCGATTTGTCTCTGTCTCTGAATTCCGGTTGTTCTTCATTGCATGTGACGCATGGCGTGTTGCTCAGTAATAGCTGTAGTATGTCTGGAAAGAGCATCGGGTTTCTTTTTCTTTTTCAGGCCACGACTTCGTACCATAGGACTCGTTGTAGTTCTCATAGTACTTGTTGCCGAACTGGTCGACGCCGACCAAGGTGCCAACCTTGGTGTCGCCAATGTTGTTCAGCTGGCGCATGAAGCGAGCTGGGCCCAGGGAGAAGAAACCCTTGATGGTGCGGGGCAAGGACGACATGGTGAGTATAAGGAAGACTGGAGGAATCGAGACCTGTCTCCTTATTCCCCCATTGGATATCTGCTTATCTGCGGCTAAATTACGTTACCGAACATAGTTTGCATGCATGTGTTGCGGTACAGACACGGACAAACCAGACGTATATGTGCTGTTGAGTGAATCGTTCTCTGCCCTATCTACACCACCTATTATAACCACGACAATGTTACCTTTGCCCACCACTTCAGCAACTGCTAGACCTCTTCAAGGAGACAGGTTCTTTACCGAGCTTTCCCGCGCATGCGTCAACCTTGCTTTGCGTTGGTTTCTTGCAGCTGCATTGGCAATACTAGTACACCTCAAGGCAGTGGCCCAAACACGTTTACGCTCATAGCGAGGTGTGTGTATCATCACATTGGCTCAATACTACTGGAATCAGGTCAAGAAGCTGATTTTTACCCAGCCGTATTTCATGATACATCACACGAGAGCATTCTTGTTGTGCATATTGACCTACTTGTCGTGTGGCGTGTTGTGGAAATATATCTGGGCAAAAACTGCTTCTTGGAGTATTGATCCAATACGATGATATACCTATCCATGAGCTGTAAACATGTTTGGACTGATACTTTGAGGTACACGGCTGTCAATTATCACTGTATCCGAAAGAAGCAACGGCAAAGCAATTGTTGAATGCATGGACATGCTCCGTGAAGAAGTTTATCATTTTGGAATAGGTTTAAGAGTTGCTGTAGCGGTCGGCTGAAAATGGGAATGGCAATATTGCCACGGCTGCAATAGGTGTTGTATATTGGCGTTTGCTCTGAACTGTGCACTAATCTGTGTTAATATTACGTTGTCGTAGGTAGAGAACGATATATTTATTTCCATATGTCTTGTCTTCTTTGTAAAGCAAATTGTACCTTGGGCCAAAACCTTGCATCACAATGTGTGCAAGTCTGATCCATTAGCCCAATATTGTCCTATTCTACCGTCTTACGAAGTACCCCCTCCATGGCTGACATGGCAGAAATGCTATGAGAGGAAAGATCATCCTCTTGACACTTCATACGTCTTCCTCATGATTAGTGATAGGTCATGATCATGGCGAGCCACGAGTCAACAAGCTCTTATATTTGGCAGGCTATTTGGTAGCATGCGTCTATGAATTCGCTTTCTTCCAACATACAGGGCTTGATTGTCCTCATGACTCAGTCGTGTGATATAGGTCACCAGAGAGTGTGTACAGCTGAAATGTGGTGCAAATATATTGTGTAGACGTGCAAACAGTAGAGAAGGAATGATGCACCAACGTCGATACAGACGGCACTTGGAAGGGACGAAAGGATGGTAGGTGACAAGTACTATAAAGGAATGTACCCTTTGTCGTGTCGGAGGCAGTTTAGGCCTACTACCAAAGAGGGCGCCGTTATAATGGTGGCTTGGAAGAATGCTGTACGTAGTATAAGACTATAAGTGTTAGTGTTACTTGCTGTTTAGGCGCTCTTTACCCCAGAGTTTGGAAAGGGTCACTTGAGGGAATTGG
This sequence comes from Actinomortierella wolfii, assembly GCA_016098105.1. NCBI lineage: Eukaryota > Fungi > Mortierellomycota > Mortierellomycetes > Mortierellales > Mortierellaceae > Actinomortierella > Actinomortierella wolfii. Next base: position 45,977 of record JAAAIY010000178.1, read on the forward strand.
GTTGAATATTTTACATAATAGAACCCAGAGCAGAGGATCAACCAAAAAGTTCATCCATTCTATCGTTTGTCGTCTTTTCATTCTCCATCCTCCTCATTCCATTCCTTTGTCATTGTCACTTTACTCCTTCCTCGGTTATATCACTCAACTGCCACTGACCTTCCACAGCCCTCCTAGTTCCCCTGCTTCGTCTCTCTTCTCCCTTTCACCAAAAAATATATCTGTGTGACATGGGATTAGCACTCGGAGCCACCAGCCGCTACACCCTCGGCATCCTCGCACTACTCTCAGTAGTCTGTATATGGGTTGGATCCAGCTTTCTCATGAATGTATGTCTCTCTCCCACCTCTCTCTCTTCTCTTTGTCTTGCTCGAAACAGTTGCTCTCTCTCTCTCTTTATACATCTATTGTTTTTGTTAAACTCCACAGCATCACAACAAAACATTTTCCTCTCTATGGACGCCGTCCAGCATTGAAGAGGACAAAACATTCCTCCTCCTGTCAATATGCCTTTGCCTAACAACAGTGGAGATTGGCAGACGTACTTCGTTTCTACCTCGAGTCTTGCACCCTTGAGTAATGATCCTCAATTGCACTGATCAGCCTGGAAGAGCAGCTTGTTGGCCATTCCCTCCTTCCATAATTGTATCTCACCCTGCTTCCTCCATCCCCCTCACACCCCTTTTTCTTCTCATCGTGATCCACTACCTGGAAAATATATCACGTTGACGAATATTCTCAATGCTTAGTATGACGAGAGAGAGAGAGAGAGAGAGAACCAACTCGAATGCGACAGTTCAATCGAAACAAACCAAGTATAGCTTACTCATCAACGCCTCCTTTTTTTTCTCTCTTCCTTGTCACATCATTTTTGCGGATTATGACAGAACATCTTTGCAGGACAAAATTATAACAAGCCATTCTTTGTCACCTATGTCAACACGGGATCGTTCTCTCTCTACTTGCTGGGGCCCCTTCTGCGCCAGTGGTGCAAGTGTGGGTTGGATGTGAAGCCGACACTTTACACACAAGAGTCTTCAGGCTCCAGGTATGTTTCCCCCCGTCGATGTGTTTTGAAAAATGATTTTGTCACAAATGGCGTTATCGCGTGGTTACGACTTTTTGGTTGGCCGAGAGCGAGTGCCCTTCATTTGTGTAACAATGCTGTGCATTTCCATCTTACATTCTCGTTTGACCTTTTTTTAGTGCAAAATCTATAGCCTCGTCAACAGCACCAAAGCAGGCAAGCATGGACAACGCCACAAGATCATCTCCAGCGCTTGTTGAGGCAGGTGGACTTGCTTCGATCTCTGAGGGCGACGAGGATGCACCATTGACCGTACGCGAGATTGCACACGTCAGCCTTGCGTTTTGTATCCTTTGGTTTGCTGCCAATTGGTGCACTAACGCATCCCTAGCTTACACGACCGTCGCCAGCTCAACGATTCTGGCGTCCATGTCTGGATTTTTCACACTTGCGATTGGTGCCTTTATGAAGACCGAGTCATTCAGCACACTCAAATTTCTGGCTGTCTGCAGTTCGGTGATTGGTGTGGCTTTGGTAAGCAAGTCGGACCAAGGCGGCGATATGATAGAACCAACGCAGCCAAAGGCCCCGCTTTTTGGCGACTTTTTGGCGCTCCTGTCGGCTATGTTCTATGGTTGCTACACAGTCTTGCTTAAGATGCGAATCCAAAACGAGTCGCGGATCAACATGCCGCTGTTCTTCGGATTTGTCGGCTTGTTCAACCTAGCCCTTCTCTGGCCAGTCTTTGGTCTCCTTCACTGGACAGGGATCGAACCTTTTGAATTGCCACATGAGCCTAGAATCGTATGGATGATTGCCGTGAATGCGCTTGTCGGCACATTTGTCTCAGATTATCTTTGGCTGCTCAGCATGCTCATGACATCACCATTGGTCGTCACGCTGGGTCTGTCTCTGACGATTCCACTGGCGCTATTGGGCGATGTTGTTGGCTACGGCCGTGTCCTGGGTACAGGCTACTGGATCGGAGCAGGACTAGTGTTGGCAGGATTCTTTGGCGTTAATGGCGTAGCCTTGAACGAGCAGGGAGCTCTTACCGTCAGTGGATCAGAGTATGAACGAGAGGGGCTAGGACAAGTACACAGGATGGATGAGGACGAGTCAGTAGCTATCCAGTCAGCAGCTGCAAATGCACCTGCTGCTGTCGCTGCTGCTACTCTTGTCGCTGACGAGCGTACGCCGCTTTTACATACCTCATAGCATTCCTTGTATGGGGTCTATGCAACCTCCTCTTCCCCTTCCTCTTGTACATTAGCTACTCACGTGATTACCTCAATAATACCATAATACCCCTTTGCATGTGTGCATGCAACCATTTTTAGATTGGCATTATTCATTATTGGAACTTTACCCCCTTCGAAAGCGGATTCCGAAAGAGCCGTGGCTCTGTGGAAGGTGGAGAACTCGATGAAATAACTCTGATAGCAACACTGGGCAGAAGTACATCACGCACTCTATTGAAACGTGCAAGCAAAGCATGTCGACTACAAATTCCTTACAAGCTCATCGCACGGTCGGCATCCAGGCAACGTCCACCACAACCATCGCCCCCTCCTCCTCCTCCCCTTCTTCTTCTTCCGCGACAATCACGCCAACATCGCCAGTGCAGTTGCCTCAACTACTCTCCGGACCATGGGCCAACCCAGTGTCGTGCTTACAAGCAGACTGGATTCTGTTGTACGCTTTGAAGACCATTCTTGTCATTTTTCAAAAAGATGCCGCAGGCACACTAAAGGCCTTGATGAAGCCCAGGGAATCCGAGTCAACAACGACCACCACAACAACAGTAGGGTATTTCACTTCAGTGCAACTTCAGAAACGCCTCTGGCACCGCGCCATGTTTTTCCTGGTGGAATTCGATCGCGCTTTTACATCGTCGCGCCAGGACATGCCGCGGCTTTTCGAAAGTGTCACGGAAGAGATGTGTCGACAGCGATGGAAGATGTTGCGGATAGATTACCGCGAATTCAAACGGCGGCATGGGGTTCAAATGTCTGATATCCGTCCGCTATCCCAGCAAGAAAGGGATATCGCGCTCGTGAAGGCATTCATGCTTGAGAAAGAATCACGGTCGACATCTACTACTATTACTACTATGACCACGACGATTACTGCTGCTGCCACAGACACCAAGAAAAGGATGGAAGAGATGCCAACAGCTGCCATGGTAGTAGATGATGTGAGTGCGACGACAGAGACCAATGACGATGCTGCGGATGATGACTTTGTGTTTAATACCGAGAAAGACATTGATTTCTGGGTCAAAGAGGTGTGTGACATGGAACAATGGAAAGCACTGGAGAAAGACGCGTCACCTCAGCCAGTTGCTTCAGCGTGGAGACTGCCAGTAGGCGCATCCAAGTCATCGGCAACGACAACAACGACCACGACGGAAACAGAAAGCACCACAAAAACAACGGCTTTGGTACAGGTGGTCGCAAATTCGCCTGCACCTCCTTCACCGCTCACCTCTGCACCAAGGCCATCATTAGCATCACCGGCTTCAAAATCAGATATCACTCCTTCTCTAATGGATGCCAAGGCGCGCGTTCAAATCACCGCTTCCACAGCAGCTGGAGACCATGGTGGCACTACTGCCTCTGCAACGACACTTTCCACAACATCGCCTGTGCCTTCTACAGGGTCGAAAGCAACTCCATCGCCATCGTTGCCACCTAGATTGACTCCAGAGATCATTCCAACGCCTTTATTTCCTCCCTCCACAAAGAGCTCGCGGTATGGCTTCCAGCGGAGTACAAGTTGGGGACCCCAGTCTCGGTCACAGACCATCACCCAATTTTTCGAAGCGATGCAACGGCCAAAAGCCTCGGCGTCAGGATTTAAACATCATAAGAGCGAGACAGCTATCCAAAATCGTCACCTGCACACCCAGGAACGAAATCATGAGCAGCATCAGCCACAGCTGCCAAAGAAGCAGACGGACCAAGAGCATGGATCGATGGTGGTTGATGATGCTTCGGACCGCCACAACATGGAAGATGGAAACCTCACCTCAGTAACATCGCCCACCACTGGACGTCGACCAAGTCGAACAGCAAAGGAGGTTGGCCAACAGCGGTTGCGCGATATGTTGGCCAACTGGGAGAGTAAGGTGGCACAGACTCTGGAAGATGAGCGGCGACAAGAGAGAGATCTAGAGCACGAGAAGAACCCTACCACTCTGAACCGTCATACCAGAACCCCTAGCACTGCATTGGAGATGGCGCCTTTGTCTCCCCGGAAGCGCAAGCGAACCATATCTAATAACCAAGATTCGTCAACTGACGCTAACAGCACCCACAGTAATATCATCAACAACGGTCATATCTCGGCCCGTGAGGACATGACAAAAGACTCCAGCCCCAGGGCAGTCTCGGAGCTGGGGCCAGTGAAGCAAAAAGTACCACAGCCATCTACGCAGCCGACTCTTCGAGAAGTAATGGCCAAACGAGGATGGGTCGTCCAGCCTATTTCTATTGCTCGATCCCCTACTCCTACAAGCGAAAGCACTAATTTTGTCAATTCTACTGCTACCACGTCTGAAACGCCATGCACGGCTATGGAGCAATCCGGATATCTCCAACATGGACATCCTCGAGAAAAGGAACGTTTTTCACCAGATGAAGGTGGAGGTGGAACAACAGACATGGATATTGTAAATAACGAAATTTGCGTTCCATCGTTACGCATCAACGAATACATTGCAACCAATGATACCCATGATGCACCAATATCAGGAGCATCTCCTTATAACACACTATCGCCACATGCTACTCCCCCTGCAGAAACAGTCGCCCAGACATCGGCAGGAGTCTCCAGGCATTCTAGCCCAACGCCAATTTTGGCGTCACTATCAACACACCCGCTGTCGTCATTACCACCAACGAGCCTTTTCTCTCGCGCACCCTCTGTTTCTTCGACCGAGATAACTCCATTGAACCTGAAAGATTCAAGACACGAAAGTCTGAATGAGCTACTTTTAGAACTGGAGCATAAGAGACGGCAGGACCGAACCTTTTATGAAAAGGCCCTGGAACAACAGCAGGAGCAGCTGCAGGCCTTGAACACGGTAGTAGAGACACAGCAAGCCGAGATCGCCTCACTCAAGTCAAGCATCGCCATTCTGACCAATGCCGTCTATGTTTTGCAAGAAGAGGAAAAAGCAGCTCGTCGGCGTGGTTGTGTTTGTAGCATTCACAACCAACAACTGCAGCAGAGGCAGCGTGAGCAACATTCACCCGAAAGCGAACCACCATAATACATCAACTTTGAAAAAAAAATAACAAAAGTAAAAATTACAAATCTGCACATCTCACTTATACTTTTCCAAATAGCTGCCATTTTTTTAATCTGTCTTAAAACTTTTTAGGGCACTTCAAATGGTATATAGCAAGTATTAAAAAATTGAAGGGAGGAAGAGACAGAGGAGTGAGGCACCGTTCAAAAGAGCGCCTTCAGAGCGCGCCAAAGGCGCTTGAGTGGGCCCGCGCGCTTTTCTTTACGCGCTTGTCCCTCGGGGTTATTGTGCTGATGCTGCACGTTTCCAGACTGCGAGTTCGCCTTCTTCAACTCTTTATCAGCTTCCAGTGGCTGACACTCATCCTTGGCTCTCTCGAGCAATGCCTCCTGCACGATTTGCTCGATCTCCGCCATAGCTTTCGGAGCTGTAGTGATGTTCTCCATGCGGCCATCGGGACGAATATAGACCACGTCCTCAATTCGGACACCACCAACCGACATGTAGCGCTGCAAAACTTCTTCGTCAATATACTGGGCAACACTTGGATTCTCTAGGGCCAGCGACAACGCCAGTGGAGAAAAGTAGATGCCTGGCTCAACCGTCAAGAGCATGCCAGGTTCCAGCAACGTTCCAGGGGTGACGAAGGATGTGGTCGCGTAACCTGATGTGGAGCTCTTTGTGCGTGAGACAGCGCGTTGATGACGGCGGGTCGATGGAGGAGGCAGTGGGTCATTGCTCAGCAGCTCCTGCAAGAAGCGAGCACCATCATCTTGGAAACTATCGCTGTGTTGGTTGCTACCGATCTCTTCGCTGTAGGTGTGAATCTCAACGGTGCTTGATCCGTCATCATTATGCAACACCACTTTCTTGTTACACTTCTTTGGAGCGTCGCTTTCAGGAGGCTGCGAAGCGCTCAAGCCGAGCCCATCATCATGGACATTGAGTCCCAACAGATGGCCTAGGCCGTGCGGGTAAAACAAGGAGATGATGTTGTTCTCGCGCAGGTCTTCAATGTTACCAACTAGGATACCAAGCTTCTTGAGGCCCTGCAGACCAATTTCACGCGACAATTGACGCATGTCTTGCCAGTCCACACCAGCCTTCATTGACTGAAGAACACTCTATAGATAGCAGTCATGAAACCAAGATAATGTATAGTTATGGTATGTTAGGGATAGGCGATGGACATTTATAAAAAAAAACAAACAGTCAAAAAAGCTTTGCTCGTATGGTAATACGGCACACTTACATTCTGCATCTCGAATACCAGTTTATAGATTTCGCCTTGTTCTTTGGTGAAACGACCGCTGACGGGGAATGTGCGTGTAATGTCCGAAGTATAGCCCTCAAACTCGCACGCGGCGTCGATCAGGAGAAGGTCACCAGGTCGGATGCGCTCGTTGTTGCGTGTGTAGTGTAGATAAGCGGCATTGACACCTCGACCAACAATAGGTAGGTAGCCCTGCATCCGTCCACCGCGACGTCCACATTCATACCGGAAAAGGTGCTCGATCTGGTACTCGTACAGCCCAACACGTGCATGCTGCATCACCAACCGGTGCGCGTCGGAGCTGATGCGCGTAGCTTCACGCGAGAGTGCCAGTTCGATCGGCGTCTTGTGAATCCGTGCAAGGAGGAAGGCTTCAAAGAGCGAACGGACCTTGCCATCATCACCTTCTTCGTGATCCTTGTTGAGGAGGGTGGAGCTCTGCTTCTGGCAGATCAAACGATCCGTAATGTAATGCTTCAGCTCGTGTTCAATGTTCTTGTCAGCCAAAGCTGGGCCAATCTCTGGCTGATTCCATCCATAGATACGACGTGGTTTGAGCTCATTCTTGAGCAGTTGCAGTAGATCAGAGTAACGGACAACATGGTCGACATCGTATTTCTTGAGGAGCTCTTCGTTGGAAGGAACTGGACCCTTCCAGACTGTCAGTCGGACATCCACATCGGGGGCCACCAAGTATGAGGTGCTAGTAGCAAAATGGTAGACAAAGAAATAGTCTGGTTCATCCACACCTGTCAGGTAGTAGAAGTTGGACTCTTGGTGGAATTGAACCTCAGAGTCGGTGTTGTCGCGGTTGTGTGTCACCTGTCCCTTTGCCAATAAAATAGACTGGCTTAGTGTATGAGGCTCAAGGAATGAGGCGACTTTCTCGCAGTGGAGCTTCGAAGGGTACTTGAGGTTGGGAAGATGCAGCATTACTGTTCAGTGTGCAGAATGGCAAAAAGGTGGTGATGGGAAAAAAACGAAGCCAAAGTGCAGCAAGAGTATTAAAGAGCAAGAGAAAACAGGGACCAAACCTTGAGTCTGTCGGTGGACCAGTGACTGTTGGGATCATTCCTTCATTTGGAGAGGATGTCAGGAGCATTAGAGATCACTTCCTTTCCCACCGGTACTCATTGGCTCAAAACAAATATTCAGTCCGAATGGCATGGACAACAGGAGCGCTAACTAGGGCAGTGGCATACAACGCCGCACGGAGAGCGGCACTGACCCCCTGTGTCACAAAAATGGTCTCGGAGGCAACAAAAATTACCAGCAGAGCATCAACCACTTTGGAAAGCAGGAGCAACAGTGCCTTTGCACCGTTGTTTGGTCGAGCAGGTGAACAGAGAGCATTTTTTCATGTCCAGTCAACAGCATCCGCACCTCGCCATCGCCGTAGATTCGCGTCAACCCTTTCGGCCAAGGAGGACAATCCGTTTGGCCGCTTTTCTCGCGTAGTCCCTACATCTCTCAAGCTTGGAGTGGACCCACCTGATGTCAATTCGCTCGTGCCTGCACACATCCTGCGACCCCACTACGCACTGAAGGGGACTCCTTCCGAGTGGGCAGTTGGCATCCCGATCCACACTGCTGAGTCGATCCAAGGTTGCCGCGAAGCTGGCCAATTGGCAAAGGAGATTTTGCAGCTCGGAGGCACTCTGGTCAAAGTATGTCGAGCTTCAAGTCTTTTGTTAGAGAGATGGGATGCGTTTCAAAGGATCGGATCAATTCTGTGAAGGAAAAGGAGGACACACGACTAATCAAAGAGATCCTTTTATCTGAAAACTTGATATAGCCTGGAGTGAGCACAGAAGAGATTGACAGGATTCTACACGAGGCGATCATTGCTAGAGGCGCCTATCCATCCCCACTCAACTATATGGGCTTCCCAAAGTCTATCTGTACCTCGGTGTCCAACGTGATTGCGCATGGAATCCCAGACCAGTATGTTTTTTTTATGTGATGTTTGCCGGAGACAGAACTGAAAATACCTGTATGAGAGGATTAAGATTTACCTATTGTGTTCATAATCTCTCTACATTTTTTAGCCGTAGACTTGAAGACGGAGACATTATCAACCTTGACATTACAGTAGGATCATGCGAAAAATGACTCTGCACAGCATACATACAAAAGGCACCACTCGTGATTATGTGAAGCCAACCACCTATCTTGTGTCTTCTGCTATAGGTCTACCTAAATGGATACCACGGAGATACATCTGCCACATTCTTAGTTGGCAACGTGGACAAGCCTGGAAGGGACTTGGTTGAACGGACAAAAGAGGCACTAGACAAGGCCATTGAGATTTGTGCTCCAGGGGTGCCCTTCAATCAGATAGGCAAGACTATTCAGGCTGTTGCAGACAAGTATGGCTATACCATCTCCCAAGAATTTTCAGGTCATGGCATTGGAAGGGAATTTCACTGCCTTCCGCTGATTTTCCACCACGGTAAGCAAGGGAATGTTTTTTTGTTTACATGATTTGGCATAAGACAGCACAGGGAGCAAGCAATACCAGGGGTGTGTGCATTGTACATCTTAATCATATCTGTTTCTTTTTGTGTGTGTATGTGTTTGTAGACAATGAAGAGGAAGGTGAGATGGAGGCAGGTATGATCTTTACTATTGAGCCCATGTTCTGCCAAGGAAGTGCCGTGGGTATGCAATGGCCCGACCGCTGGACAGTCTCGACAGCGGATGGTGGCCGCAGCGCACAATGGGAACACACGGTAAGTGAAAAGTAAAAACGATCGATGAGATCGGCATATTTTTTTGTGTCTTTTTTTTTCTTTAGAGCCCTTTATTCTCTTGCTCTCCGCAATTCGTTTCTCGAACAATCTGTACTTGTGAAGGATGTGCGCACGATTTAATGCAATACCTTTATTTGCGTTCTTGCTTTTTGGCTGTAGATATTGGTGACTGAAAACGGAGCAGAGCGTCTAACTGGATAGAAATAGAAGGAGAGCAGCAAGATGATAAACACGGTGATTCAAAGATATGAACGAAGGATGTATGCATGTGTGAAAGTCATTATGTTTGTGCAGCAATGCTCAAGGTGCAAAAAGAATTTGAAATACAATTTGCTATTGAAAAAATTTATACCCTATTATTGTACTCCAAGACTTGGACCCACCAAAAACCACTCACTCAACTTTGCCCCCGCCCCTTGGGGCATGGGGAAAGACCTCATTTCGTCATTGAAAAAAAGGCCATTTCCATGCACGTCCGCTTTTATTTCCATTTGTTCTTACTTCTCTCTTTCTCACTTCCTTATTCACATCTCCCCTAGCCCACTCTCTCACGCGCCTCGTCAAAACTGCCTCCTTCGTCCTCTTCCGTATAACGTATCTTGGTCTCCCGTCCCCCCAACCCCCTACCTTGTCAACACGTTCAACCACAAGCACATACACACACAATAAAAAAAAAGAGAGTTTCTCCCTCAAAAGCACGTCCAACCATGGCCACAGCAGCAGTGAACGGGAACACCATCCAACAGACTCCTCAAAAGACGCAGTCGCAGTCGCCGGATCTTCAACAGCAGCAGCCGCAACAACCACCGTCTCCACCGCTTAAGACGTTGCCTAATGGTCGACTGCTGGTAGCGACTCTTGTACTTCCAGATACCATCTCTTTCCAGGTCTCCCGAGAGAAGGATGGTCGGTTTCGTTCCAAGGGTTCTCCCACGGCGAATGCCAGTACCCCAACGCTGACTACCACTGCCCCTGCTGCCTCGCCCACTACGGCAGCCGCGGCAGCTACTATCATGGCTACGCTGCCTGCTGGTGGAGGCGCTACGACAGCAACAAGCAATGGTAAGCTCCCGTCGACAGCGCCAACTGTGCGTCGCCCCAGTAATGAAAAACCGGCCAGCAGCCATGCCTCTGTTGCTACGAAGGCAGATCAACAGTTCTTGCTCGAAATGGCCAACCCATCCACAGGCATACTGGCGCCACCACCGCTCAGCAAGAGCAGTGGAGGCAGTTATTATGGCCGGGGCGCACTCACCCCAGAGGCTGTCAGCCAGATCCCCAAGCCGATCAGCAACAAAGCCGACCGCCTCAAGGAGCATGAGCGGCCGACGATCCAGCAGCGTCACTCGTTCCATGGACAACTCCACTCTCCACCGCCCTCCATTCTGTCCCAGCCAGACAAACGAGACCGACATGGCAGCCTGTTCCCAACCTCGCCACGGACACCAACACTGACCCAGCCTCGCAGCCGGACTGCCAGAGCCGAGGAGGCTGCCATGCACCATAACCATCTGCACAACCATCACGACGACGACGATCACCATCAGCAGCACGAGACGAACCATCCGATGATCCAAATCCAGCCATCGTTAACGCATCGGCGCACGTCGCTCGACTCGGCCAAGGTGTTTGCTGAGGCGCCTTGGACAGTAGAACGGTCGCATGGCGGCAACATTGGCCTTCAGAACGCGATCAACTCGATCCAAGGCCAGCTCAGCAAACGCATCTGGATCGGCACTCTAGGAATGGCAACAGACGCATTGACGGATCGCACGAGGGGCGATATCCGAGCCGAGCTGGCGCTCAACCACAGCTCGATTCCTGTCTTTGTGCATGACCACGACTTTGAGGGCCATTACCACCAGTTTTGCAAGCAGGTGAGTGGCACTTCCTTCAATGGCTATTGTTTGTCTCATAATAGCGTATGAGGAGAAATGAGGCCTGTTCTTTTTTCTTCTCTCTTTTTCTCTCTCATGCTGTTGCTCTGCCACTCTTTCTCCCCCCCCCCTCTTTCCGTCTTTCTCCATTCACATCAATATCCACAACCACTACCCATACACTAGACCAGACTGCTGCAATATGCTTTGGTGGATGGTGCACGAATGACCGCATCGTTGGTCAAATAGCGAAATGTCAACGTAGGCGTGAAAAAAGGGGGGAGGGAGGAAACAGGGCAGAGGAACACTCCTTCCCCCTCCTTTCGACCTTTCCTCTCGCTCTTCCCTCTCTACACTTGGGTCTTTTGCCCACGCACGTTGTCAGATGAGAGAGGAGTGGACGACTGTACCTGGATACTTCAGAGAAAATTTTAGTGCGTTTTGGACGAGGAAGGTGGACTGGGCGCAACGATGATTTCATCCTATTTGCGTTCAATTTGATAAGAGTCCTTTCCTTATCCTACGGAGGATATTCAGGAACCATAAGCCCCGACCTTTCCGCCCCTCCCCTTCCCCCCACCTTTGACATTCTTCAAAATCGTTGAAGCGCCACCTTCTAATAGTCTAATGACTTGCAATACTCTAGGTCCTGTGGCCAATTTTCCACTATGTCTTGCCGGATAACCTAAGGAGCAAAACATATGAGGACGGTGCGTGGAAGCACTATGTTGCGGTTAATCGCGCATTTGCTGACACCATTGTCGAGAACTACATGCAAGGCGATACTAGTAAGTGCCTCTCTTGAACTCTCCCCTCCCTCAAAAAACCGAGATCCCTACTCAACCTTATGCACCAAACCACTACCCTTACTCTATCCTAAACGCGTACTTTATATTTGATAAACCTCATTTAGTTTGGATCAACGACTACCATTTGATGCTGGTCCCCAACATGGTACGCGAGCGTTTACCAGATGCTTCGATCGGGTTCTTCCTGCACATTCCCTTCCCCAGCTCTGAAATTTTCAGGTGTTTGCATGGTAAGTTTTGCAAACCTTTTTCAATAAGCTAAGAGGCACATCATGCGATAACACAATTGCTTGTATTCTTTTGGACTGCACTAAAACACAAAATATTGTTTTTTTCCGACTTTCCGTGGGGGGATACACACCATTCAATTAGTACGAAAGGAGGTGCTCGAGGGACTTTTGGGTGCAGATCTGGTTGGTTTCCAGACATACTCGTTTGCACGCCACTTTTTGCAGACATGCTCGCGCATTCTCTCGGTAGAATCGAGCCCCAAGGGAATCCAACTAGAGAATACGGCAGTCAATATTGGCATTTTCCCTATTGGAATTGACACCAAGACGCTCAATATCAAGCGTAAGGATCCCGAGGTTGCTCAGTGGGTCAAGCTACTCAAGGAAAAGTATGCTGGCCTCAAGCTGATTGTGGCGCGCGACAAGCTCGATTATATCAAGGGCGTCCGCCAGAAGATGTTGGCTTTTGAAAAGTTTTTGGACATGTACCCGCAACACCGTGGGCAGGTCGTCCTTATCCAAGTTGCTCTCTCGACGTCGGAACAGAATGAGATGCAGGGTCATGTGTCGGACGTGGTCCAGAGGATCAACTCCAAGTTTAGCAGTCTGTCGTACCAGCCCATCGTCTTTTTGCGGCAAGATATTACATTCAGCCAGTACTTGGGCTTGCTGACGGCTGCTGACCTGTGCTTGATTACGTCTCTGCGCGACGGCATGAATTTGACGTCGCACGAATATGTTGTGTGTCAGGAAGAGACCAAAAACCCGCTTGTATTAAGTGAGTTTGCAGGAACCTATGGTAGCTTAGGTGCTTGTTTGCGCGTCAACCCCTGGAATTGCTCTGAGGTGGCAACAGCGATCCACGACGCCCTGACCATGTCGGAGGAAGAAAAGGTGCTTCGCTGGAATGAGCTCAATAAGCATGTTTGCACCAACACAGCGCAGTACTGGGCGAATGCCTTTGTCCACGAGCTAGCCAAAGTGCATTCAGATGTCCAGCGTCGATATCAGATCCATATCCCCTTGCTCGACATGAACAAGATTGTACCCATCTTTAAGAGTGCCAAGCGTCGCTTGTAAGTTGGGAGAACGTGTCTTGCTTGATGACAAAAATGAGTGAGAAAAAAAAACGAGGACGTATGACTCTAATGGTTTTTTTTTTTTTTGTCTACGCGTTTCACATTATATAGGCTCTTCTTCGACTACGATGGCACCCTTATCCCATATGATCGTCAGCCAATCGTCCGACAACATGGACAGACATCTCACGCAGATATGATTCAACTAGTTAGCCGCCTCGCTTCAGATCCTGCCAATATCATTTATATCATGAGCGGTCGTACACGAGAAAGCCTTGAAAGAAACTTTAGCTCGATTGCCAACATTGGCCTATGGTAAGAAAGACCCGTTTTTGAGTCTCACCCATGACTGTACGATCCACCTTTGTCAAACTCTTCTCTAACCCTCTTGTTTTTTTTCACTTGTGTTTTCAAACAGCGCGGAGGGTGGTTGCTTCCTTCGGGCGCCCGGTAAGAAGGAATGGGACACCCAAGTACAGGATATCGACATGAATTGGCGAAAGAAGGTGATGGAGATGTTTGAGTACTACAAGGAGCGGACGCCTGGATCCGAGATTGAGGAAAAAACGGTCCCTCTGGTGTGGCATTATCGCAAGGCTGACAACCAAAGCTTTGGTCTGTGGCAGGCACGCGAGTGTCAAAATCATATCGAGGAGGCGATTGGATCCATCTATCCTGTCCATGCCATCGTCGGACGCAAGTGTCTTGAGGTCATGCCCAAGGACGTGAGCAAGGCCGTCGCAGCCAAAACCATCTTTGAGCAGTACCGACAGCAACACTTGGCCAATCCGGAGCAATACCCGGCTATCGACTTTGTGCTTGCCATGGGTGATGACAGATCCGATGAAGAGCTGTTCCAATATTGCAATGGACTGGCCCAAGCGGACAAATCAGAGACAGCATCCGAGCCGGTGCAACAGCCGCCCCTTGATGAAGACAAGGTTGTCACCTGTACTGTTGGCTCCAAGGGCTCCGAGGCTCGTTGGTTCGTCCCTGGTGTGTCCAGCGTCATCGAAAGTTTGGCCGTCCTGGCACAATAACACGTGGTGCAAGGGAAGAAAAAAATGTAGATGAAAGAAATACATAGCAAACATTCTTTATCTTGTATTTCTTTTACATTACTCTTTTAACACCCCCTTCTTATTATTTGGCATAAAAAACACCATGTTGTCAACATAGTACTTGTATTGTACAAAGCAGTGTAATATCTTCCTCATGTAAGAAAAAAAACTTGAAGCCGAAGGAATCTGTAAGGATAGGGAAGTGAACAAAAGTTTTTGTTTTTTGCTTGCCCTCTTCCTTTTTTGTGTTGTGATATTTTTTGCTCATCTTCAAACTTATGCAATGTTGGATGCCCGCAAGTTATAAGCGACACGATCCGACTCCTCGAGCCTATCAAAGGCTTTGCAGTGTTTGACAACGACTTTCTTGTTAGTCTCCTGAGTATGTCCGCCTAGCAGCATCTCATCCATGACCTGATAAGCAGCTGTGTGGTTGTAGATCAAGTCGAGTTCGCACACATTTCCAAAGTACTGGTCTAAGCACTCGACATAACGGTGAAGTATTTCCAATCCTGAAAGCTCGTTGTCATTCCAATCAATGCCGAAGCAGAAGAATAGCGACGCATATCTAAAGAAGCATCAATATATAAGAAAAAAATATGAGTTATACTTTACTTTCCAATTGAACAATGGAATGAAAATAACCATACTTCGCAATTTGCTGGCCATTCATGTCTGCATAGAAGGGCGTTTTACCTCTTGTAGATAGCCTTGCCACGTGCTTCCCTTCGTCCTTCCATCTCAAGGATATTGCACATCCCCCGTTTTCGATTGAGGATCTGTGTGACGACATCCTGGCTCAGCGACGCCTTTTGCTTCTCTGAAAATGACTTGTACCAACGTGTCAGGCGGATCTTGCCTTGACGGTTGAAAATAAGAATAAAATTGATCTATTTTATCATTTTTGTTTTGTTCCAACGATGTGTGAAGAAAATAAAAAGGAGAGAACAGCAATATTGTTTTTTGTTAAAAGGCGGAAAAGTGTTTGCGTGTCAGCTCATGACTTGCTCTTATACCATTGTTCTTTTGCTATGAAGCAAGAGGGAACCACGGACATAGACTACTCACCATGGTGCAGTTATATATCTCGAAGAGCTGGTATATGGATGGTCTTGTGCGATAATAAACGAACCTCCAAGCCTTATCGCGACGTATCAAAACGAGTAAAAGTGAACAAGTTGACAGTGTTCCCTGTCAACGACTTGTAGACAGCTGACCAAAACGATGAATGCTCGCGAGGAAAGAGTGGTGTCTCGTGGATGGTTACAGACAATAAAAAAGAGTTGTGGGGAGGATGAGATGTAATGATGAGCGAATGCAGAGAAATGGCGTTGAAGACAATAAGCTCGCAAGGGCGCGTCACTCTGGCTGATGAGACGAATGGGAGAAGAGCAATGAAAAGAATGTGATGAAGTCGCTTACTTTCAATGAGCGACACATTCAATGCATTTCCTCCTTGGTTTAAAACCTTTATTTCCTTCTCCCTATATCCTTACAAAAATTCAGGGCCAAGAGAAGCGAAGGAATATACGACAGGTCAATTCTCAACTATGGAGACGTGTCTTCATATTGTAGGAGGACGGCTATCGAGAAGGAAGAAACACCAAGTGGCCACCTCCTTGACGTTACACTAAGGACGACCTTCTCCCCCTTGTCGATCATGCTTCTGATGCTAGGAAGTCTTTGCTAGGGCGTGTACCCCAAGGTGTATCAAACCTCATTTTTTCGGCTACTCCTTTTTATACATCCACTTACCTGTGGCACCTAAAGTTTTGTGCTGGCTGCTTCGACAACAGGAAGGAACTTTTAAGATTTTACATGCAGGCCACAATACTCAATACAGCTTTTTGTGATACAAACTCACACAAATAACCGGCGCAAGACACCAGCCTGTCAATAGCAAGAAAAATAAAAACCTGCAATATCTCGTAGAACTAAGTGTTACGTATCTTTAACAGAGTAAAGTAGGTAAGACAGAGCAACGCGCAACAGATCAAACCGTGGTCTGACTCTCAGTACATGTTTCCGCTGTACAACGTGCTTAGATTTGCTTACCACTTTGCTAGAATTCCCAGCGGGAAATATTCATAAGATTCATGGGCAATTTGTGCCAAGGAAACCTCGTCGTTGCCTACTGATAAATAGTTATTATAGATTTGTCCCTCATTCTTCTTCGTTGCCGGAATGTAGTTATGACAAACACTTTATTTCTATATGAAGTCTCCGTTGTCATCACCAACTGGTAGTTTGGCAATGGGCTCATGACAAGAACACAAATATTACAGTGTTGTTTTCCTTGAGAACAGTGGATTCCCTTCTCACTTATTTTGTTTCTTTTGTCAACCCTCCTTTCGCAAACTATTATAAGCATCTAGTACGTGAAAGTCATGCATGAAGGTTATTATTTTTGTGGAAAAAAATGAACGTTGATGTACCAAGAACGTGTCAAACTTACCCATTAACTTGATCCATTCTCTTCGTTCCTTGGCTCTCCACAAGTGCTTCCAGCCTCACCTGTTAACATGCAAGCCGAAGACCAAAGTGTTGAGGTGTCACTCCCTCTATACTTTTCTCTATTTCCGCTGCCTCTCATTCAATGAATGGGGTGGAAGATATACAAGTGTCCAGTGCCTTCATTTTCTGGTGCACATATCTCGCTGTCTTCGCGTTCAAGCGCTGTAATCACTAATCTTGAACTTATTCCATTGTCCACTAACCACTCATTTCATTCGTTTTCCTGTAGTTTCAAACGTCGGATGACTTTAAATAGAAGAGTAGGATACTTGCAAATTGGAAGAGCTGCTGAAATGGGATGGAACTTGCGTTTGGGTTGTTAAGTAGAACGAAAAGAACGTTTTGTATCAAACCGCAAAAAAGGCTGCGTTTTTTGAATGTACCGCCACGCATTCGCGTATCGATTTTGGATTGAAGATGAATCCAAAAAAAAATACTGTCAAAGATGTCTACACGCTAGACCTAGGTATGAACGCGATTCGCTGCTGCGCCGAGTAAATGCGGTTTTGTCTACTAAACTGTAAAAACAAAAGTTTCTGATTTCTACCATGCACTGCTCCGCAGCCGCCATACCAACCAGGTTGCATGGATAGCTTCATCTCTATGCTCGAGCTCACAACCTTCTATCACACAATACATGGCTAAGAGCATCTACCACACTGCAGTAGTTGATTAAGGATGGTCTTCTCGTCAAGAGTTTATGTGCTCTTCCATTTGGCGCCTACGCCTTGCCGTCGCTACAACTCACACCTGGATGCTCTTGTAGACGAGTGCACTCGTAGACAGTTTTTTTTTGACAACCAAGCAGAAACGGGGGGGTCTTCGTGAGTAACTGCTCTCCTGCGCAAGTCATGTGAAGTTTCCCAGATTCTGATCACACATGCAAGAAAAACACTGATCATATCACCTGCTCCGATAAAGACGGGATCAATAGTGTAATGAGAATATCTAGAGCACTTTTTTGTTTTTTTTTTTTTACAACTGGGCCATATATAATACTATAAGGCCATCTATATTAACTTCTGTCATACCATATAAGGGTGTCGAGGGTGTGGCAATAATGTTACAGCTCACTGTAATATATGCTGCATACTTTATATGGTCCTCAACTGCTGCCACGACCAGCCAATGAACCCCATATCGGCCTATAGATTATACTGTTTTCTGAGTTATCCGAGGCATAAGATCGTATCCAATTGTCCATCCTCTTCTACTCGCGATTTCGCCGTGGTATACCTTTTCTGCATGACGCATTTCTTTATTAGCTTTATTTCAAGAACGTTGTTCGCGCTCTGCGCGTAATAGACCTTCCAATATAGAATAGAAAAGGCTTACAAAACACAATATTATTGCCAACAACAATACAGGAAAACATCGATTGAAATGGTACGATTCACAGTGAATATCTACTCCTTTAGCAAAAAAGTTCCTCTTATGATTCTTTAATGCTCTAGTAAATAACCATTAAGTGAAAAAGAGTTTATCCCTTTTATCTATTTATTGGTATGTTTCAAAGATCAAGACAACTCATTCATCCTGTCAGATGCTGTCAAAAAGTAATACCACATCCATTAATCTGTCCGACAAGATTGGATAAAACCTCTGGTAAATGAATTCCGGTGTTGTTGGTAGGATCTGGCTCTCATAGACCATATGGATCTCTTCAAAAGAATCTGCTTGAGCGTGTGAAGGTATACAGTATCTCACGGAAAAAAGGCCAAAACTTGGACCAAGGAGAGTATGTTGTTAGCCTACATTGATACCCCTTTCTGATTCTCTCAACACGTCCTCTATACAACATAAAAAGCCGCGCTGTTTTGGCAGGTTCACCAACACTTAGGTTCATGTTTGACGATAAGTCTTCCATCCAAGTGGACCACTCGCGGCCGCAGCTTTTGAGCTACCTTTACATTTGGTAGAGCCCGGTTTTGAATAAAAAGAGTGAAGGGGGAGGAAGCCAGGCCTTCAATCACCGGTCCCCTCTAATCTAAAATCTAGGACTTGTAATCTTTCAATCTGCACATATGAGTCGAGCGACAGATACGGAATGAACGGGCAGGCACTGATCGATCACCTATATTATAACATCAGACTCAGTGATCAACCGCTTGAGACTGTATTGAATCCCTCCCAATAATGATCTGTTAGGCTGCCATTGTTCCCCCTCCCATTGGTTGTTATTTCATATTCCAGTTGACAAAATTTTACTTTTTTTTTTTGTATTGCGGCTCATACTAGCTTTGGATCACTTTCCATCTCGCTTTTTGAAAACTAACTAAACACAAGATAACTGGACACAGTTCTGTCCATATTAGTACTGAGTGGTCAGGGATTGAAGTTTGTGCTGCAGGCGCGTGTTCAGCAAATAAAATTTTTCCTGAGGCTTTACGAAAAGGATCAGCTAGATCCAAAGCTTGAATGGGAGCTGTCGTGCAATTATCTGTTTGTTCCAAAAAAACTGAAGTGGGAGCCGTTATACTTATAGGTCACGACGAAAAGTCACGACAAGTAACGGTTTGTATGTCACGGCAAATATTATACTTTGCGCCAGCAACGACAAGGTGCACTTTGCCAAGTCATGATAGGTAATCGCGCCCACAAAAATTTTGCAAAGAACAACGGGTAACTGTCGTAGGGTCACAATAAACATTGATTAATGTATCATGACAAATAGTATTATCTCCAAAAAATTAATCTATAACAGATTAATCCATCTCCAAAAGCCAGTTATTGATCTCTATTAGCAACCGTTAAAAGAAAAAGAGACATCGAGGCCAAATTACAGCTTGCAAGGGATGAACTTGTAAATTAATCTATTTGGCAACCCGGTTGTCAAGGAATCCTTGACAACCCTACCTTT